>JARBWK010000027.1:358602-612817 GCA_030556195.1 Anolis apletophallus
AACTGCACCAGAATGTAGAGTGGGTCTTGAGGGTTCTGTGTGCCAAGTTTGGTCTTCTTCTCTAATTGTTCGGGTGCAAAGTGTTTTGGCCTTAAACTCCCACCATGCCTGACTGCCTCAGGCCTTTTCCTGTCCCCCCCTCTGCCACTTTAGGCGTCGGAATGTTCATGTTGGCGACTGCCTCAGGCCTTTGCCTTATCCTCCTCTGCCAGTTTAGAGGTCGGAATGTTCGTGTTGGCTGGCCAATTAGAGGCGTTATGCAAATGCTCCTCACTGGCAACCAATCATGTTGTCAGAATGTAGAGGCCGGGAGACAATCAGAAAGCTGCATACAAACATACAAACATACATACAAACATTCCGCTTTATTATTTATAAAGATATTGTATATTATATAAAATATAATGATATATAACACATTTTGCACATTATATACAAGATAATGATATATAATGTATATCGTATATTATATACAAGATAATGATATCTCGGCATTACTTCGCGAACGAAGATTCTTAGGAAGGACTCATCCCACACTTTTTACAAGCGCGTTGATGACTAATACATACACCTATCCAACACATGATCCAACAACCAATGAAAAATGAGACTGGAATTTAGCTCCCACTCTGGAAGAGACCCTTGAGGCCATACAACAGATGAAAAACGGCAAGGCAGCCGGGATCAATGGAATCCCACCTGAAGCTTGGAAGCAGGGAGGCCATGTATTTCATGCTAAATTCCACGAGCTCCTTGTGAGTTGCTGGGAAAAAGGTGAACTGCCATCAGATCTCCGAGATGCAGTTATCATCACCCTGTATAAGAAAAGAGGAACAAAATCCGATGGCTCAAACTATCAGGTATAACACTGCTCTCCATTGCTGGAAAAATCCTTGCAAGGATACTCCTGAACAGATTAGTTCCTGCTCTTGCAGAAGGACTTCTCCCTGAAAGCCAATGCGGATTCAGAGCTCATAGGAGCCCCACAGATATGGTTTTTGCCCTTAGACAACTGCAAGAGAAATGTAGAGAGCAGAACAAAGGACTCTATGTAACATTTGTTGACCTTTGACACTGTGAGCAGAAAAGGTCTGTGGCAGATCCTGGAAGGTCTAGGATAGACAATATTGTCATCTAGATCAGTGTTTCTCAACCAGTGTGCCGTGAGCTATCAGGTGTGCCGCGAGAAAAGCTCTCTGCCCCCCTTCCTTCCCCCCTCCTCCTGCCGAACTCCTGCTGCTTGGTGGAGGAGGAGGGAGAGCCGGGCGCCGCCTCCTTCGGCCATTTCCCCAACAGCCTCAATCTGTCATGACTCCCGCCATGACTCCGCCCCTTGCTTGTTGAAGCCGCGTGGAGGAGCCGCCAACGGACGCCCATGCCCCGCTCATGCTCCGCCTCTGGGAGAGAGCGGACGCGCGGGGGGGGGGGGAATACGCAGCCTGGCTCCGCCCCTTCCCCCGGCTTCAGCGCTCCCACAGCTTCGCCAGCCTTGAGGGGCAGTGCCAAACCAGCGGTGGCAGAGCCAGCACAATGCTGGCTTGGCCCTGCCCCCTCACGGGTGGCGAAGCTGTGGGAGAGCTGAAGCCGGGAGAGGGGCGGGGCATGAAGCAGCCTGGCTCCGCCCCCTCCCCCAGCTTCAGCGCTCCCACAGCTTCGCCAGCCTTGAGGGGGCAGTGCCAAACCAGCGGTGGCAGAGCCAGCACAATGCTGGCTTGGCACTGCCCCTCAAGGCTGGCGAAGCTGTGGGAGTGCTGAAGCCGGGGAGAGGCGGGGCATGAAGCAGCCTGGCTCCGCCCCTCCCAGCTTCAGCGCTCCACAGCCGTCAGCCTTGAGGGGCAGTGCCAAACCAGCGGTGGCAGAGCCAACACAATGCTGGCTTGGCACTGCCCCCTCAAGGCTGGCGAGCAGCTGTGGGAGTGCTGAAGCCGGGAGAGGGCGGGGCATGAAGCAGCCTGGCTCGCTCCCTCCCCCAGCTTCAGCGCTCCACAGCCGCCAGCCTTGAGGGCAGTGCCAAGCGGCGGTGGCAGAGCCAACACAATGCTGGCTTGGCACTGCCCCCTCAAGGCTGGCGAAGCTGTGGGAGTGCTGAAGCTGGGAGAGGGGCGGGGCATGAAGCAGCCTGGCTCCGCCCCTCCCCAGCTTCAGCGGCTCCACAGCTTCGCCAGCCTTGGGGGGCAGTGCCAAACAGCGGTGGCAGAGCCAACACAATGCTGGCTTGGCACTGCCCCTCAAGGCTGGCGAAGCTGTGGGAGAACTGAAGCCGGGGGAGGGGGCGGGGCATGGCCTGGTTCCTCCCCCGGCTTCCGCATCCCCAGCAGCTGCTCCCAGCAGGTCACCATCCTCCAGCCATTCTTTACTGTGTTAGAGTGTCATTTTGTGTCATTTTGGTTGGTGGTGTGCCCCCGGATTTTTTTAATGTTAAAAGTGTGCCACGGCTCAAAAAAGGTTGGGAAACACTGATCTAGATACACATTGTATTCTATAATAATACATATAACATTAAATACATATAACACCCCAAAGTAAAAAGACCGACCTTTGAGATGCGGTAAGGAAATGACCCCAAAGCGTCCTTCTTCTCCTCCTCCATCGTTGCTATTTCCACGCTGCCAGCATGCGTGCCGCCTCCAAGAGCTCACGAGAAGTCCGAGAGGCAGAATGGGCGCTTCTGCGCATGCGCGCAGGGCCAGCCATGCATTGCGTCATCCAGGCCCGCCTCCTTTGGTCTCCTATGACTCTGAGTGGCTGAGAAGGACGGAGGGAGGAGGAGGAATCCAAAGAGGGCCCATTCTGCCTCTTGGACTCTGGAACTTTTGGAGGCGGCGCGAGCAGGGAGCGGGGAGGAGCAACGACAGGGGACTTCTTTGCAGTGTGCAGGGGTGCGTGAAGAGGACCAACAGCAAAAAACCTGGTCAGGGGCCTGAAGATCACCAGGATGAGGCCCGAAGATCACCCTGGTGATCCCGATCACCATTCTGAGCACCCCTGGTCTAGGTTGTCCCCCCAAATTCCTCAAAATGATGATCCTGCTCCATGAGGGCCAGTGCGGTCAAGTCAGATACGGCAATGCTCTCTTGGAGACCTTTCTCATAACTCATGGAGTGAAACAAGGTTGTGTTCTTGCACCAACTCTATTTACAATCTTCTTCAGCATGACGCTCCAATGGGCTACGGCAGACCTAAAAAGAAGAAGAAGACGGCATATATATACGCTATCGTACTGATGGTAGCTTGTTCACCTTAAGCCGTCTGAGGGCTCGCACTAAGACTCTAAGCTATCTAGTCCGTGAGCTGCTTTTTGCTGACTATGCTGCCCTTGTCACCCATTCAGAAGCAGCCCTGCAGCGCCTCACGTCCTGCTTTGCAACAGCTGCAGAGCTGTTTGGGCTGGAAGTCAGCCTGAAGGAAATGGAAGTCCTCTACCAGCCCGCACCACAGGAAGAACACCACCATCCCCACGTTAGCATAGGCACATCTGTGCTTAAATCCGTTCAGCAGTTCACCTACCTGGGAAGCATCATCTCTTCAGGTGCCAAGATTGATAAAGAGAGAGATCACAGATTAGCAAAGGCATAGAGTGCATTTGGAAGGCTTCACAAAAGAGTCTGGAGCAACAAGCACCTGAGGCAAAGCACCAAAACCAGTGTGTACAGAGCTATCGTACTATCTATTCTCTTCTATGGGTCTGAAACATGGGTCACCTATCGCCAACACCTACGACTCCTCGAACGCTTTCATCAGCGGCACTGTCTTCGTACAATCCTAAATATACACTGGACCGACTATGTGACGAATGTTGCTGTCCTTGAGCAAGCAGGGGTCACCAGCATTGAGGCCATGCTATTGAGAACACAGCTGCGCTGGGCAGGGCACGTCTCTAGGATGGAGGACCACCGCCTCCCAAAGATACTACTCTATGGTGAACTCGCCACGGGTCAGCGCAAGAGAGGCGCCCCCAAAAAGAGATATAAGGACTCCCTGAAACAACATCTCAGGCTCAGCCAGATTGATCACCAACAATGGTCCACCTTGGCCTCACATCGGGAGGCATGGAGACGCACTCTCCACAATGCTGCGGCCTCTTTCGAGAAGACACGCCGAATTATATACAATATATTGATTTATTATATATATATATATATATATATATATATAGTGTATTATATAAAATATGATATATATAATCTATTTTGCACATTATGTACAAGATGATATATAATATATAGTATATTATATACAAGATAATGATATATATAATACATTGCATATTATATACAATATAATATATAGAATATATATTGCATATTATATACAATATAATACATTGTATATTATATACAATATACATATCATATATAATAAATACAGCATATTACATACAATATAATGATAAATATGTTGTATATTATATACAACATATGTAATCATATAACAATATATATTATAATGTGCATTGCATATTATATACAATATAATATGATATATATTGTATATTATATACATTATATATGATCATATAATATAATATATAGCATATTATATACAATATAATATATAATATATATTGTTTATTATATACAATATATATAATCACATAACAATGTATATTGCCTTGGGAGCCCTTGTTGACTGGGAAAAGATACAGAAAAGATCTATATCTGTAATTAATAGTTTTCCAATGGGCAGATGCAACCTCCATGCAGCTATGCCTTATGTTGTCAACAGAGGGAGCCACAGAGTTCAATTCATCAGTATTTTAATCTATACACATAATTTAAAAAGTGTGTGTGTGTGTGTGTGTGTGGCTGTGGAATTACATGTGCTGTAGTTGGATGAAGCACCAGTACTCTTTGGCAGCAAAGATAAACTATAAACTCCACACTATACTTCTATTAATGCAGCCTAGCAGTTTGACAACATGCAAATGTGGGTAGATCAATGGGTACTGCTTCGGCGGGAAGGTAAGGCCGCATCATGCAGTCATGCTGGCCACATGACCTTGGAGGTGTCTATGGACGACACCGGCTCTTTGGCTTAGAAATGGAGATGAGCACCAACCCCCAGAGTTCAACTCAACATTTTACCTTTATACAATACAACAACAACAACAACAATAATATACAAGTATTATTATTTTCGTGTCAGGAGCAACTTGCTTCTGATGTGAGAGAATTGGTTGTCTGCATGGGCGATGCCCGGATCCCTGGATGTTTTGATGTTTTACCATCCTTGTGGGAGGCTTATCTCATGTCCCCGCATGGGGAGCTAGAGCTGACAGAGGGAGCTCATCCGCACTCTCCCCAGATTTGAACCTCCAACCCGTCAGTCTTGAGTCCTGCCAGCGCAAGGGTTTAGCCCATTGTTCCACTGGAGGCTCCTAATTATTACAATATAATAATATATAGAAATAATAACCTTGTGATGTAATAACACTAATATATTATATATCGGAGGCGTTGGTGGTGCAGTGTGTCAAACTGCTGACATGGCAAACTTGCTGACCAGAAGGTCGGTGGTTCGAAACTGGGGAGTGGGGTGAGCTCCCGCTGTTAGGCCCAGCTTCTGCCAACCTAGCGGTTCGAAAATATACAAATGCGGGTAGATCAACAGGTACAGCTTTGGCGGAAAGGTAATATAGGCGCCTCTGCAGCCATGTCACCAAACACGACCAGGAGGTGTCTATGGACGACAGACGCCTCGGCTTGGAAATGGAACAAGAGCTCCTCCCTGTGGCCAGAGTTGAGCACTGCCTCCAAAAGCTGGAACTGAAAGGAGAAGCCTTTACCTTTAACTGTGAACTGTGAACGACAACAGCGTGAGCGTGTTCAGGAGGGGAGGGGGAGGGAGGAAGACGTGGGGCGAGTCTGCGCAGTAGCGCCCGCACGGGTTACGCCTTTCTCCCTCTTCCTCCCCTCCTGAACACGCTCACATTGCCCCTCAGATCAAAATGGTGGCAGAAGCGGCAGTGTAGAAGAAAAAGTAAGTTTTTGGCAGAAGGGCCGAAGAGCACCCAGAGGGCCGAAGTTTTCCCATGCCTGTTTTAGGGACCTTAAAGCGGTGAGCCTCCTTCCAACATTGTGATTCTGGATAGAAAACAAACAACAACATAACATGGCATTGCTTGAGTCCACAGTGCTCTCTGGGTGTGGGTGAACTACAACCTTCAAACTCAAGGTCAATTCCCAAGCAAACCCTTTCAGTACTTTCTGTTGGTAATGAGAGTTCAATGTGCCAAGTTTGTTCAATTCCATTGTTGCAAGCGTTCTTTGATTGTGTGTTAACTATACATCCCAGAACCTGTAACTCCCAAATGTCAAGGTCTATTTTCCCCAAACTCCATCTGTGTTCACATTTGGGCATATTGAGTCTTCATGCCAAGTTTGGTCCTGATCCAACATTGTTTGAGTCCACAGTGCTCTCTGGATATAGGTGAACTACAACTCAAAACTCAAGGTCAATGCCCACCAAACTCTTATAGTATTTTCTCTTGGTTATGGGAGTTCTGTGTGGGAAGTTTGTGTCTCTCTGCCATTCCTGCCAGGATAGCTATGTTGTGTTCATCGAAACAGGCCCAGGTTTCACACTGAGTGTATAAATACATTTAAAAACATATTAACTATATGTATTACTGTGTTCGAGTGTCATTTTGTGTCATTTTGGTTGGTGGTGTATCCCAGGATTTTGTACATGTAAAAAATGTGTCATGGCTCAAAATAGGTTGAAAAACACTGCCCTAGGCCAAAAGAAGCCTCGCCCCCAGGCCGGGGAAGCCCCGCCCCAGGGTGTGATGTGCATGCGCGTCAGCGGCGCAGGGGTGGGGCTTCCGCCTCCTCCTCCTCCCGCGACCAGAAAACGGTCGCGGGGAGAAGGAGGAGGAAGAAGGGAAGCACCGCCCCGAGGCTGCTGGCGGGTATGCGCGTCAGCAGCACGAGGGTGGGGCTTCCGTCCACCTCTTCCTCCTCCCGCGACCGGAAAACAGTCGCAGGGAGGAGGAGGAGGAAGGAGGGGAGCACCACCCCGAGGCCGCTGGCGGGTATGCGCGCGGGGCAGGAGGGCGGCTCTGCCCCCTCTGCCATGTTCCCGGGTGCTGCGCATGGCTGGCAGCAGCTATGGCCAGCGGCCCCAGGAGCTTCCCTTCTTTCCTCCTCCTCCTCCTGCGTGGCACCCAGGAGCATGGCGGAGGAGGCAGAGGCACCCTCCTGCCGCGTGCACATGCATGTATGCCCGCCAGCGACCCCAGCAGGGCAGGGCTTCCCTTTCTCCTCCTCCTCCTCCTCGCGCCCTCCTTCCTTTACAAGAGGGCGGGCCAGGCGGGCGATGGCCATTCCCTCCTTCCCCGCCCCTCGCAGTGCTCCCCCCCGCCCTCTCCCGATGTATGATGACTCTCTCTCTCTCTCCTAGTGACGCCAAGCCAGGGAGGCGGAGAGAAGCCGCGCCGCCGCCGCTCCTCCCTTGCGTCGCCATGCCACGCAAAGGAGGAGGGGCGGCGGCGCGGCTTCGCCTCCTCCTCCCTGCCTGGCGATGCCACACCACGTCAGGGAGGAGGCAGAGAGGAGTCCTGCTGCCGCCCCTCCTCCCTTGTGTCGCGCCAGCCCCGCCGAAAAGGGGTGGGCGGCGCGCAGGATGCGCGGTGGGAGGGTGCCTCTTTCTCCTCCTTGCACAGCCCTCCTTCCTTCGATCCAGCGAGGAGGTGGGGAGGGGCGGAGTAAGAAGCGGAGCCGATCCTCCCTCGCTCCCTCCTAAAGCAGAGCCGAGGGGAGCAGAGCAAAGGGAGGGGGCGGTCGCGCATGCACCCTTTTTTTGAGTGAATTTTTTGGGGGATCTTTTTTAAAAAAAAAATTGGGAGTCCGGATCTGCTGCCCCCCCCAAACGTGGGTAATCTGGGCCTGCTTGATCTGGCGCCCCCTAGGGCTACGCCCATAGGCCATGGCATCGGGTAGCCTTATGGGTAGTCGGGGCCTGCTTGATCTGGCGCCCCCTAGGGCTACGCCCATAGGCCATGGCATCGGGTGGCCTTATGGGTAGTCGGGGCCTGCTTGATCTGGCGCCCCCTAGGGCTACGCCCATAGGCCATGGCCTCGGGTGGCCTTATGGGTAATCGGGGCCTGCTTGATCTGGCGCCCCCTAGGGCTACGCCCATAGGCCATGGCCTCGGGTGGCCTTATGGGTAATCGGGGCCTGCTTGATCTGGCGCCCCCTAGGGCTACGCCCATAGGCCATGGCCTCGGGTGGCCTTAGGGGTTTTCGGGGCCGGGGCCTGCTTGATCTGGCGCCCCCTAGGGCTACGCCCATAGGCCATGGCCTCGGGTGGCCTTATGGGTAATCGGGGCCTGCTTGATCTGGCGCCCCCTAGGGCTACGCCCATAGGCCATGGCCTCGGGTGGCCTTGTGGGTAATCCGGGCCTGCAACTGAAACGATAAGTAAAATAAATTCCAAAAATCGGCCTTTCAAAGACTGCTCTTCCCCTTCTGTGGCTGTTCCACCAATCTGGCTGCCGTGTTCAATCTGGCCTTCCTCGCAAGGCACAAAGAGGGTGACATGATGCGCCACCGCCTCCTCCTCCTCTGCAGCCAGACGAGACAGCCTGACGTGGGAAGCGCTTTCAGCCTATTGTTCAGGAGAGATGGGGAGTGAGTAATGTTGGGAGGAAGCCGGCAGGAGGGCATCGCAGGCAGAGGCGCTCACAGCCATGGCCACCACATCTCTGGAACACCACAATATAAACAGCGGAGAAGCAACCACATATCCTGAAAGTGAAATATTGTACAACCTTATATCCATGGGACCGGTTTCGTGTAATCCGCATCTAACTAACCAAACATGCTCCCCTCTAGGCATTGTTTACGTCCTCCAATGTGACTGTAGGTAATTTTTGGGCTGGCAGGCCTTCACTTCAATAGGGTTCTCGATAACAATAACAATAACAACAACAAAAATACCTGGGTTGCTGTTTCCGGAACTGTCTGGCTATGCTCCAGAAGCATTCTCTCCTGACGTTTTTCGCCCACATCTATGGCAGGCATCCTCATCGGCCCAAAAACTGAGGTCTGTTTGGAAACTCAGGCAATTCACAAGTTTGTATATCAGATAATGTTCAGGGTGAAAAACAACAGCCATCAAGAATTCTTGCCTGTTGGAAGCAAGTCTGAATGTTGCAACTGGACACCTTGATTAGCATTGAATGGCCTTGTGGCTTCAAAGTCTGGCTGATTGCTGCCTGTGGGAGTTTATATACTTATGGAGTAAATGTTCAGGGTAGGAGAAAGGACTCTTGTCTGTTGGAGGCAAGTGTGAATGTTGCAACTGGACACCTTGATTAGCATGTAATGGCCTTGCAGCTTCAAAGCCTGGCTGATTGGTGCATATAGGGGTTTACATACCTATGGAGTAAATGACAAGGGTGGGAGAAAGGACTCTTGCCTGTTGGAGGCAAGTGTGAATGTTGCAATTGGACACCGTGATTAGCACTGAATGGCCTTGCAGCTTCAAAGCCTGGCTAATTGCTGCCTGCGAGGGGTTTATGTACCTATGGAGTAAATGTCCAGGGTGGGAGAAAGGACTCTTGTCTGTTGGAGGCCAGTGTGAATGTTGCCATTGCACACCTTGAATGGACTTGCGGCTTCAAAGTCTGGCTGATTGCTGCCTGCGAGGGGTTTATGTACCTATGGAGTAAATGACAAGGGTGGGAGAAAGAACTCTTGTCTGTTGGAGGCAAGTGTGAATGTTGCCATTGGACACCTTGGTTAGCATTGAATGGCCTTGCAGCTTCAAAGCCTAAATGATTGCTGCCTGCGAGGGGTTTATGTACCTATGGAGTAAATGACAAGGGTGGGAGAAAGGACTCTTGTCTGTTGGAGGCAAGTGTGAATGTTGCCATTGGACACCTTGGTTAGCACTGAATGGCCTTGCAGCTTCAAAGTCTGGCTGCCATTTTTTATTAGTCACTTGTAGTTCTATTACTCTTTCAATTTGGAAGGCATCACTATATAGAACTATATAGTGATGCCTTCCAAATTGAAAGAGTAATAGAACTACAAGTGACTAATAAAAAATGGGTGAGATTTGAAAAGGAAATGAATGGAGTAAGTTGTGAAGAAATAATTTTTAGACAATGGGATAAAAGAAATATAGATAGATTAATAGGACCAATGAAAGGAACTGGCAAGAAATGGCAAGGGAAAATAAGTAGCTTAAAATCCAAAATGTCAACAGTATGGATAATTAACAAGGATAAGGAATCAAATATGAATAGAAAAATCCAGATATTGAAGGAAAAGGGAATAGTGAGGGTAGAACAATTATATAACAAAGAGGGAATGGTAAGGGAGAATAGAATTAAACAATAGCTTGGACAAGAAAATTGGTTGCAGATAAGAGCAATCTGTGCATACTGTAGAATAAAAGATAATATTAATATGGTTAAGAGTGAAGATACCGCCTTTGAAAAGATAATAAGAGACAAATGGGAAGGAATGAAGGCACAGGCCAGCACTATATATACAATGCTATTAGAGGCAGATGGAGGTACAATACGGGATTTGAAAAGTATGTGGGAAATGGAGCTATACATTACGGAACAAGAGATGAGAAATGTGGTAGAGATTATAGGGATGAAAAGGAATACCAAAGTACGAGAAATGAGGAGGAAAATACGGCATAAATGGTATCGTACACCCTGTCAATTAGCATACTACTATAAAAAGGGGAGTAGTCAGTGCTGGCACGGATGCCAACAGAAAGGGCAATTTATGCACATGATGTGGGAATGTGAATATATACAACATTTTTGGCAGACTATACAAAATCAGGCAAAACAAATTCTAGGAAATGAGTGGATCATAACAAAGGAAATCGCGGTAATAGGAAAAATGGTGAAAACGGAAAATGATATGGAAATAAAAGAAGCAATAATAGAATGTGCACAAGCAGTAATAGTATTAGGATGGAAAGATAAATCAAAGGGGACAGTAAACAAATGGTATCATTATATGGTGGAACAAATGGAATTTGAAATTATGAATGGGAAATTAAATGCTTCAGAAATTAATGAAAATAGAATGAGAAAAATGGAAGAAAGATGGACAAGGGTAAAGAATCATATTATGAATCATTCTGGAGATCAAGCCATAAGAAATAGGATACAAATGTTATATAGTATATAGAATGGAAAGGTATAAAGATAAAGATATATATAAAAAATGTCTCCATAAGAAATGAATATGTAAAAGGGAATAATCCTCATGTTGGTGGTGGGAATTGTAAATGTTCTGTGAGTGTTTGGTATGTTTTTTGTGTGTGTTAAAATAAAATAAAAATTTGGGGGGAAAAAACAACAAAGTCTGGCTGCCTGCTGCCTGTGGGAGTTTATATACCTATGGAGTAAATGTCCAGGATGGGAGAAAGATATCTTGTCTCTTAGAGGCAAGTGGGAATGTTACCATTGGACACCTTAATTAGCATGTAATGGCCTTGCAGCTTCAAAGCCTGGCTGATTGCGGCCTAGGGGGATCCTACCAGTATTAAAAAAAAATCTCTAAAATTAGGACAGTCAATAAAGAGCAACACTCAGAAAACAGGGGAATATCAGGCGGGAATCAATCAGGACCAGCTAACACCTCCCAACAAAGGACCCCCCTAGGATTGTCTTGAAAGACAACTCCCCCTCGTTGTGTTTTTTTAAGCCATCACTGCAAAACAACATGGAATCTGGCATTATTATTAGGGCTTGGAAGTGAGTTGTAGCGCAGGTGATGAGGAGAGGGTGGGGGGTCTCGTTCTTCCAAGCTCCCCAGTGAGGAATCTGCTTGAACTTTGCAAACGTTGCAAGACATGCTTTCTTAGGATTAGATCGGAGGGTCAGCCTCCCTGCGGTACTTAAGCCACTTATATGGGCCGTGAACTCTCCGGCTAAAAAAGGCACATGGGAATCACTGTCAGATGGCAAAGCGGGGGTGACCGAATGAAGGACCCACTCGCTTCTGGAGTAAAACAACTCTCTCGCTTTTCTTCGTGAACAAAGATTTAGGAAGGACTCGTCCCACGCTTTTTACAAGTGCGTTGCTGACTAAAAAAGCCAATCTGAGATAGGCAAGTCCGGTTGCAGAAAGCACAGCAGAAAGTCTCCTTGGGTGATGTTGTTTCCAGGTTGCGGAGCTTTCTGCGTTGTCGTTTCTCTTCGAGACCCATTCGGCGTATCTTCTCGAAAGAGGCCGCAGCATTGTGGATAGTGCGTCTCCATGCCTCCCGATGTGAGGCCAGGGTGGACCATGGTTGGTGATCAATCTGGCCGAGCCTGAGGTGTTGTTTCAGGGAGTCCTTGTATCCCTTTCTTGGGGCGCCTCTCTTGTGCTGACCCGTGGCGAGTTCACCATAGAGTAGTATCTTTGGGAGGTGGTGGTCTTCCATCCTAGAGACGGGCCCTGCCCAGCGCAGCTGAGTTTTCAATAGCATGGCCTCAATGCTGGTGCTAGAAACAATAATGAGAACTGTTCTAGTGAGTCTACAAATATATGTATTCAGTCACAAATATATATCTCAGTTATACAATCATATTGGCAAAACATTCATTATAGTCCGATACAAAACAATGGCGGTGGCTGGGCTCACATGAGAGTGAGCCAGGACGCCCAAGCTCCGGAGAGAATGTATTGGAAAAGGCTCAGGCACAGTCCCGGACGCCTTCCCTGGGAAATAATAATGTTCAAAAAAGTCCTCCACAAGTGTGGTCTCACAGATATGATCAATGTGCAGGGAAGGACGTCGTGGGGCCGACGAAAAGGGTCCCGCGCGGCTTTGTTTCACCCCCGTAGGGGCTTCCTCAGGGCCGGGGGCGTGGCCTAGATGCCAAAATCTCGCGAGCGTCACGTTGTAGTTTGGACACTAGAGTTACAGTAATGCATAGATTACAATCCAAATAATGCAGCAATTTAGTAGATACATACAACGCTACTTGAAAAGGGGAAACAGCAAGGGTCATTGGGGAAATTTCTAAGCAACATAATGCGGAAGAGACAGGCAAGTACATACCAGAGCCGGGAACAACAGGAGCACCGCAGATGGAAGCAGTATCCGTGGATACTGGGCAAAAAGCACTGCGGTTCAGAGAGTTGGGGGACATCAAGCGTCTTAGGGAACTGGGTAATCACCCACAGGTGATTATCAAACCCGCGGATAAAGGGGGATCTGTTGTCATTTGGGACAGGAACGATTATCACAAAGAGGCTCTTTCCCAACTGAGTAACATCAACCACTATAGAAAATTACCACAAGATCCCACCCTCCGCTTTTCCCGTACCATCCATAATGTTATCCAGGATGGCTTACTCAATGGCCAACTCACTAACAAAGAGGCTGAATTTCTTTTCAACCATCATCCGACCATCCCTCATCTGTACCTTTTGCCAAAGATACATAAACCCCCCAGGCCCCCATTGGGCAGACCCATCGTGGCGGCCACGGACAGTCTCTTACAACCTTTAGGTATCTTCATAGACACCATCCTTCAACCTTTTGCACAAGAATTACCTACTTACATAAAAGATACCCGGGATTTAATCAATAAGGTGGACGGTGTATCTATTTCTTCCTCGGACATTCTGATCTCAGCAGACATTTCCTCTTTATATACCAATATTCCCTTAGATGAGGCTAGACATATTATACATAACACCCTGGATAACCGCCCCACCCCCCCATCGTCCATCTTCAGAATATCTACTTGATATCATTGATTTAATCTTTGACTACAATTATTTTCTATATAAGAATCAATTCTACCTGCAGGTGGGCGGCATTTCCATGGGCCAGGCCCTAGCCCCGACGGTCGCCAACATCTTTGTGGGGGCCCTAGAACATAACTTTCTTTTTTCGGATGAACATAGCCAATTTTCCAGCCATATTATACATTTTTTTAGATATATAGATGACATACTGTGTATCGTGGACGGTACCACGGATATAGCTAGCTTTCAGGCTTGGATGAACAATTGGCATCCCAATATTAATTTCACTTTTCAAACCAGCAACCAGGAGGTCAATTTTCTTGACCTAACGGTATTTGCCCACAACAATCACATTCGAGTGAGAAACTATTCGAAACCCACCAACACCAACTCTCTTCTACATTATTCTTCTTTTCATCCCAATCACCTTAAAAACAACTTACCTTTTTCCTCTCTACTAAGATTGAAAAGGAATTCTTCCTTTCCCCATCATTTTTCCCAAGACGCCCATCTCTTTATTAATAATTTGAAGAAAAGAGGTTATCCAGATAGGGTTCTCAACACTGCTCTTACTAGAGTAAACAACATACCTAGAAATCAATTATTACCATCACAACGTAAATCTTCTCCCTCTAAAATTGTGTGGCCTTTAACACTATCCCTCACTCACATCAAATCAAAAAATAGTGACCAATCTTTGGCCCCTTGTGAGCTCCATTCCGGGCCTAGAAAATCCACCCCTCATAGCCTTTAAAAGGACCCAAAATCTCAGAGATTTATTAGTCCATACCAAAGATGACACCTTAGATAACCGTCCCCTTCTATCCCCTCCCTTTGGGACAAAAAAATGTGGGAGATGCAGTATCTGCAGACACATTTCTCCTATCACCCAAATTCAGAATCCTCATACCAAAAAAACCTATAAAATCCGCACTTGGGCAACCTGCAACTCAAGAAATATTATTTATTGTTTAATTTGTGGCTGTTGTGGGGGTCTTTATATAGGTTTATCAACTAGAGAATTAAAAAATAGGATCTGTGAACACAGGTCACGCTTCCATACTGGATATGACAACTCTGTGTTATACATGCACTTCAAAACGTGCAATAACAGATATGACAATTTCACTGTGACTGTCCTTGAAAAATCCATCCACAACCCCACTCTGACGTCAAAAGGACCCTACTACGTCTTGAAAATAAATGGATTGTCTCTTTAAACAGCGAGAACCCCCAGGGACTCAATGACAAGCTATCAGTCAGTGAATTATTAGTTTAGTTGGGACACCTGTTTGTGAGGCTATTTAACTGCAAACTCTCTGAACCGCAGTGCTTTTTGCCCAGTATCCACGGATACTGCTTCCATCTGCGGTGCTCCTGTTGTTCCCGGCTCTGGTATGTACTTGCCTGTCTCTTCCGCATTATGTTGCTTAGAAATTTCCCCAATGACCCTTGCTGTTTCCCCTTTTCAAGTAGCGTTGTATGTATCTACTAAATTGCTGCATTATTTGGATTGTAATCTATGCATTACTGTAACTCTAGTGTCCAAACTACAACGTGACGCTCGCGAGATTTCGGCATCTAGGCCACGCCCCCGGCCCTGAGGAAGCCCCTACGGGGGGGAAATGAAGCCGCGCGGGACCCTTTTCGTCGGCCCCACGACGTCCTTCCCTTCACATTGATCATATCTGTGAGACCACACTTGTGGAGGACTTTTTTGAACATTATTATTTCCCAGGGAAGGCGTCCGGGACTGTGCCTGAGCCTTTTCCAATACATTCTCTCCGGAGCTTGGGCGTCCTGGCTCACTCTCATGTGAGCCCAGCCACCGCCATTGTTTTGTATCGCACTATAATGAATGTTTTGCCAATATGATTGTATAACTGAGATATATATTTGTGACTGAATACATATATTTGTAGACTCACTAGAACAGTTCTCATTATTGTTTCTAAGACTATATATTGTGTATCTACTCACTTTGCCTAGCGTTTTCGCTGCTTTCCCCTGTGTATATTGTGTATGTGGGACAGCCACCCTTTTCCTCAATGCTGGTGCTCCCTGCTGGTGATCCTCGAGGACAGCAACATTCGTCACGTGACGGACCATTGACATCAGCTTATAAGCTCTTCATGGAAGCTTATGAGCATGCTGTCAAGGAGGCGAAAAAAGTTCATTATGCCTCCTTGGTAGCGTCTGCAGATTCACGCCCGGCTCAACTGTTCAGGATAATTCGGCAATTGACGATGGTCCCTACCATCCCCAACAATGACAATTTGCCCCCTCTCTGCCGAGGCTTTCCAGAATCACTTCGCAGACAAGATTGCGTTGCTCCGCCGGGACCTCCCTGCCACGATTGATACAGTTCAGGAGCTGAGACCCCGTGGCCCTCCGCCGGGTCCACCTTCGACCGGTTTCGACCACTGGACGCAGAGGATGTTGACAAGATTGTCGCAGCCCTTAGACCGACCACCTGCTCCCTCGACCCGTGCCCCTCCGCGCTGATTCGAGCTTGCGCGGAGGGGTTACGAGGCCCTCTGTTGAAGATAGTCAACTGCTCCCTTGAGCAAGGAGCTTTTCCAGAGGAGTTAAAAGAGGCGGTGGTCAGTCCATTGGTGAAGAAGCCTGGTTTAGACCCCGTGGCTCCCTCCAATTACCGCCCAGTGTCTAACCTCTCGTACCTGGGCAAGGTGATTGAGAGGGCAGCAATGGACCAGCTGCAGGCATTCTTGGATGATGCAACCTGGCTAGACCCCTTCCAGTCCGGCTTCCGTTCGGGCCATGGGACAGAGACTGTCCTGGTCTCCATCACAGACCTACGCCGCTGCCACTTGGATCAAGGCGGATCGGCGCTGCTCGTGTTATTGGACCTCACGGCAGCGTTTGATACTGTCGATTACCAACTTTTGACACACCGCCTGGCGGTGGCGGGGGTGAGGGCGACAGCCCTCAACTGGCTGTCCTCCTTCCTCCAAAACCACCTACAGCGAGTGAAGTGTGTGGGGGGGGGGGTGGTCTCCGAGGGCTCCCCCTTACATTGTGGAGTCCCTCAGGGGGCCATTCTCTCCCCGCTGTTATTTATTTATTTATTTATTGTTCACTTTTGTATTCCGCTCCTCCCAGCAGGCTCGGGGCGGATCACAGCAAAAAATACATGGGCGGCATGTTGTAACATGTCAACATGCGACCCTACAGTTGATAAAAACATAAAAACATAAAACCACATTTAAAACAGGTTACATCGTCAGAACACGGGTTGAGAGGACATATATCATAGTTCTTAGTCCGGTGTGCCTAATTAAAGGCCAGCCCGAAGAGGGCCGTCTTACATGCCCTCCGGAACGGGCCCAGTTCCGAGATAGCTCGGGTACTGTCCGGGAGGGCGTTCCAGAGCACCGGTGCCGCCACAGAAAAAGACCTTTGTCTAGTCGTCGACAAGTGGCAGGAGCGGACTGATGGAATTAACAACAGATTTTGCTCATCTGAGCGCAGTGATCTCGGGGGCGAGTACGGGGTAAGGCGGTCCTTCAGGTACGCAGGCCCTAAGCCGTGTAAGGCCTTGAAGGTCAAAACCAACACCTTGAAGGCAATTCGGTACTCGATGGGAAGCCAGTGCAGTTGCCGGAGGATAGGTGTAATATGCTCTCTCGCCGGCACTCCTGCCAGCAAGCGAGCCGCGGCGTTCTGCACTGGCTTGAGTTTCCGGATTGTCGACAGGGGAAGGCCAACGTAGAGGCCATTACAGTAGTCTAATCTCGAGATGACCGTCGCTTGGATTACCGTGGCCAGGTCGTCCCTGGACAGGTAGGGCGCCAGTCGCCTAGCCTGACGGAGGTGATAGAATGACGTCCTGCTGACCGTAGAGGCCTGGGCCTCCATGGTCAGCGAGGAGTCCAACACAACCCCCAAGCTCTTAACTGATGGCGATGGGTTAAGCCGCTCGCCGTCCAGGGTAGGCAACCGGCACCCACCCAGCCCAGGCCGACCAGGCCACAGGATCTCCGTCTTCGATGGATTCACCTTCAGCCGGCTGGCACGCAGCCAACCAGTCACGGCTTCGAGGCATAGATGGAAACAATCGGGTACGGAGTCCGGCCTGCCGTCCATTCTCAGCAGAAGCTGGGTGTCATCAGCGTACTGATAACACTCCAGACCAAAGTCACGGGCCAGCTGGGCCAGGGGGCGCGTGTAAACATTGAATAATAAGGGGGAGAGGATGGCCCCCCATATAGAGAGGATGGCTCTCTATATGAGACCACTTGCCCAATTGGTGTGGAGTTTTGGGCTGGAGTGTCATCAGTACACTGATGATACCCAGCTCATTCTGAGGATGGACCCCGGGGTGGTCTCTGTACCCGATAATTTCCATCTCTGCCTTGAGGCCGTTACTGGATGGCTGCGAGCCAGTAAGTTGAAGGTGAACCCGGCGAAGTCGGAGATCTTGTGGCTGGGCCGCCCAGAGGGGGTAGAGACCCAGCTGCCGGCGTTTGATGGTGCGGCTCTTCGCCCACAACCATCTGTCAAAAGCTTGGGGGTCCGGCTGGACGCCCAACTGTCCATGGAGGAGCAGATTGGCTGCGCCTGCAGGACAGCTTTCTTTCATCTGCGTCAGGCAAGACGTCTGGCTCCTTATCTCTCCCGCTGCGACCTGGCCACGGTGATCCAAGCCACGGTCATTTCGAGGCTCGATTACTGTAATGCGCTCTACATTGGCCTACCCTTGTCGGCGATCCGGAAACTTAAGCTGGTGCAGAACGTTGCAGCCCGCCTTCTCTCAGGAGCCTTAAGATCTGCCCACGTGACTCCACTCCTGCGCGAGCTGCACTGGCTTCCAATTGAATTCCGGGTCATCTTCAAGGTGTTAGTTCTCACTTTTAAGGCCTTGTATGGTTTGGGGCCAGTGTACCTGAAGGAGCGACTTACCCCTTATGTGCCCGGGAGATCACTGCGTTCCGAGGGGCTCAACTTTTTGGAGGTGCCCAGCATCGGAGTCTGCAGACTGGCCACCACGCGGCGGAGGGCATTCTCTGCAGCCGCTCCAATTTTGTGGAACGGCCTCCCCGAGGAGATCCGGGCCATTCGGGCCCTCCTGCCGTTCCATAGAGCGATAAAAACTTGGCTTCTTAGAATGGCATTTGGACCTTAGCCAATTGGCCTCTATACTGCTGTCCATGGTTCCGCCTGACATGCCGCTATTTAATTTTGGCCTGTCACATGTTCATTGGGGGGCTTTAAATTGTTTTAATGCGTTTTAATGTATTTTTAACTGTATTTTAATGTACCTTCTATGTCTGCTTCACTTTCTGTAAACCGCTCTGGGCTCCAGAGAGAGTGGTATAGCAAGTCGAATTTAATAAATAAAATAAATAGTCAGTCCAGTGCATATTTAGGATTGTGCGAAGACAGCGCTGATGAAAGCGTTCGAGGAGTCGTAGGTGTTGGCGATAGGCGATCCATGTTTCAGACTCATAGAGGAGAATAGACAGTATGATAGCTCTGTACACACTGATTTTGGTGCTTTGCCTCAGGTGCTTGTTGCTCCAGACTCTTTTGTGAAGCCTTCCGAATGCACTCTATGCCTTTGCTAATCTGTGATCTTTCTCTTTATCAATCTTGGCGTCTGAAGAGATGATGCTTCCCAGGGAGGTGAACTGCTGAATGGACTTAAGCACAGATGTGCCTATGCTGACGTGGGAACGATGGTGTTCTTCCTGTGGTGCGGGCTGGTAGAGGACTTGTTTTCTTCTGGCTGACTTCCAGCCCAAATAGTTCTGCTGCTGCTGCTAAGCAGGATGTGAGGCGCTGCAGGGCTGCTTCTGAATGGGCGACAAGGGCAGCGTCGTCAGCAAAAAGCAGCTCACGGACTAGATAGTTTAGTCAACATTTCATATACCGTACATAACATTTAATACTTGCACATTTCAAAAAAGCGAAGAACACATTTCCTGAAATAGAACATATTGCTATATCTCGTTTCATCACACCCAGTCTTCTGTGTGCCCAGGAGGGTGTCTCTCACGTGATATCAGCCACTGATTGAGGGTCTGAGTTTTCGCCTGCCACTTTTGGACTCTTGCTTGCTTAGGTGTTCCTGCGAGTATCTCTTGTTGGTCTTAGGAAGCTATTTCTTGATTTAAGACGTTGGCATGCTGGCTGGCTGACATCCAAACAGAGGGTGGGCCTTGATCCTTTCCTAAAGCATTCTGTTTCTACTGAATCTGAACACGCACAGATCTGATCACATGGTCTGCAGCCCCTCCCACAACATAGAGTTAAGGAAGACTGCATTCCAATGCGCACTTATACAAAACAGGAAGCAATCTGGGGGAATCCTTTGTTGGGAGAATCCTTTGTTGGGAGGTGTTAGCTGCCCCTGAAAAGTGTGAATGTTGCAATTGGCCACTTTGATTAGCATGGAATGGCCTTGCAGCTTCAAAGCCTGGGGGATCCTTTGTTGGGAGGTGTTAGCTGGCTCTGTTAGCTACCATTGTCTGCTTAAGGTACGTTCGCCAATTCGATTAGCATTTAATGACCTTGCAGCTTCAAGGCCTGGCTCCATGCTGCCTGGGGGAATCCTTTGTTGGGAGGTGTAAGCTGGCCCTGAAAAGTGTGAATGTTGCAATTGGCCACTTTGATTAGCATGGAATGGCCTTGCAGCTTCAAGGCCTGGCTGCATGCTGCCTGGGGGAATCCTTTGTTGGGAGGTGTTAGCTGGCCCTGAAAAGTGTGAATGTTGCAATTGGCCACTTTGATTAGCATTTAATGGCCTTGCAGCTTCAAGGCCTGGCTGCATGCTGCCTGGGGGAATCCTTTGTTGGGAGGTGTTAGCTGGCCCTGAAAAGTGTGAATGTTGCAACTGGCCACTTTGATTAGCATGGAATGGCCTTGCAGCTTCAAAGCCTGGGGGATCCTTTGTTGGGAGGTGTTAGCTGGCTCTGTTAGCTACCATTGTCTGCTTAAGGTACGTTCGCCAATTCGATTAGCATTTAATGACCTTGCAGCTTCAAGGCCTGGCTCCATGCTGCCTGGGGGAATCATTTGTTGGGAGGTATTAGCTGGCCCTGAAAAGTGTGAATGTTGCAATTGGCCACTTTGATTAGCATTTAATGGCCTTGCAGCTTCAAGGCCTGGCTGCATGCTGACTGGGGGAATCCTTTGTTGGGAGGTGTTAGCTGCCCCTGAAAAGTGTGAATGTTGCAATTGGCCACTTTGATTAGCATGGAATGGCCTTGCAGCTTCAAAGCCTGGGGGATCCTTTGTTGGGAGGTGTTAGCTGGCTCTGTTAGCTACCATTGTCTGCTTAAGGTACGTTCGCCAATTCGATTAGCATTTAATGACCTTGCAGCTTCAAGGCCTGGCTCCATGCTGCCTGGGGGAATCCTTTGTTGGGAGGTGTAAGCTGGCCCTGAAAAGTGTGAATGTTGCAATTGGCCACTTTGATTAGCATGGAATGGCCTTGCAGCTTCAAGGCCTGGCTGCATGCTGCCTGGGGGAATCCTTTGTTGAAAAGTGGGAGGTGTAAGCTGCCCCTGAAAAGTGTGAATGTTGCAATTGGCCACTTTGATTAGCATTTAATGGCCTTGCAGCTTCAAGGCCTGGCTGCATGCTGCCTGGGGGAATCCTTTGTTGGGAGGTGTTAGCTGCCCCTGAAAAGTGTGAATGTTGCAATTGGCCACTTTGATTAGCATGGAATGGCCTTGCAGCTTCAAAGCCTGGGGGATCCTTTGTTGGGAGGTATTAGCTGGCCCTGAAAAGTGTGCATGTTGCAACTGGCCACTTTAATTAGCATTTATTGGACTTGCAGCTTCAAGGCCTGGCTCCATGCTGCCTGGGGGAATCCTTTGTTGGGAGGTATTAGCTGGCCCTGAAAAGTGTGAATGTTGCAATTGGCCACTTTGATTAGCATTTAATGGCCTTGCAGCTTCAAGGCCTGGCTGCATGCTGACTGGGGGAATCCTTTGTTGGGAGGTGTTAGCTGCCCCTGAAAAGTGTGAATGTTGCAATTGGCCACTTTGATTAGCATGGAATGGCCTTGCAGCTTCAAAGCCTGGGGATCCTTTTTGCTCTGGGAGGTGATTAGCTGGCTCTGCTCCATGCTAGCCTTTGTTGGGAGGTAGCTGGCCCTGAAAAGTGAATTGTCTGATTAGCATGGAATGGCCTTGCAGCTTTCATGCCTTTGTTGGGAAGCTGCCCCTGAAAAGTGTGAATGTTTACTGGCCACTTTTTAATGATGGCCTTGCAGCTTCAAGGCCTGGCTCCATGCTGCCTGGGGGAATCCTTTGTTGGGAGGTGTTAGCTGCCCCTGAAAAGTGTGAATGTTGCAACTGGCCACTTTGATTAGCATTTAATGGCCTTGCAGCTTCAAGGCCTGGCTGCATGCTGCCTGGGGGAATCCTTTGTTGGGAGGTGTTAGCTGGCCCTGAAAAGTGTGAATGTTGCAACTGGCCACTTTGATTAGCATTTAATGGCCTGGCAGCTTCAAGGCCTGGCTGCATGCTGCCTGGGGGAATCCTTTGTTGGGAGCTGTTAGCTGCCCCTGAAAAGTGTAAATGTTGCAATTAGTCACCTTGATTAGCATGGAATGGCCTTGCAGCTCCAAAGCCTGGCTGGTTCCTTCCTTGGGGGATCCTTTGTTGGGAGGTGTTAGCTGGTTCTGCTAGCTACATTGTCTGAGGCACATTCGCCAACTCGATTAGCATTTAATGACCTTGCAAGTTCAAAGCCTGGCTCGTTGCTTTCTGGGGGATGTGGGCGAAACGTCAGGAGATAATGCTTTTTTTAGGCCATACGACCCAAAAAAAAAAGGCACCGCAACCCAGTGATTCTGGCTATGAAAGCCTTCGACAACACATTGGTGGCATATTTGGGGTCTGATTCCATTGGATTGCTTTGGATTCCTCCTCAGTCAGAAGAGTCAGCCTTGCCCGCAGGCATTGCAGAAGCAGACACGCCCCCCTGTCCCGTCCCCCGTCCCCCCCGCAATCCCCTCCACTTTTTCTCCTGGATGGAGAGAGTGGTCCTGCACTCCAGCCACGGCCTGCCCCAATGATGTCACCCAATGGCACCGTGCCACAAGCCGCCGGCCGCGTCTATGCTCTTCTGCGCCACAATGCCAGGCCTTTCAAACCAGAGCCACCATGGCAACGGGGGACAATGGCATATTTGGCTCGCAGAACTTGCTTCCAAGAGCCGGGAATTAGGGCAAGGCAAATAACAAAATGATTGCAATAATTTCAATTATTATTAGTATTATTACTATTTTACGGACACAAAAGCGCCGTACGTTACAGCAAACGAGATCTATATGCTGGATTCCGTATCACAAAACCACAAGTCGAACACTTCCCATGCGTCTTTTTCCTCTGAGTCACCATAGAATGTTGGAATGTGGATGGCCATTCGGAGTCCGTTATGCAAATACGATTTCAGTGGCAACCAATCCCCTCTGTTTGGGGCAGTTTGGGCGTGGTCTGTGATTTATAGGGGCTCCAGTGTTGTTTGGCAAGTGTATGAGGTGAATGTACTGCAAATCCTATCATTCGTGGCCCATCCTGCCCTAAACCACACCAGGTTGTGAAGTGGACCATTGGTCCCGTTTGCCAAGTTTGGTCGTGATCCGTCATTGCTGTGGGCCGCAGCTGGTGACTGCCTGAGGCATTTCCTTTTCCCTCTGAGTTACCTTGGAATGTTGGAATGTGGTTGGCCAATCGGAGTACATTATGCAAATTCCATTTCAGTGGCAACCAATCCCCTCTGCCTGGGGCCGTAGACCAGTGTTTCCCAACCTTTTTTGAGCCGCGGCACACTTTTAACATTAAAAAAATCCGGGGGCACACCACCAACCAAAATGACACAAAATGACACTGTAACACAGTAAAGAACGGCTGGGGATGGTGACCTGCTGGGACCAGCTGCTGGGGTGCGAAGCCGGGAGGAGCCAGGCCATGCCCGTCCCGCCCCCCCCCCGGCGTCAGTTCTCCACAGCCGCCAGCCTTGAGGGGGTAGTGCCTAGCTAGCATTGTGCTGGCTCTGCCACCGCTGGCTTGGCTCTGCCCCTCAAGACTGGTGACGCTGTGGGTGCGCTGAAGCTGGGGGAGGGGGCGAGTCAGGCTGCTTCATGCCCCGCCCTCCCCCGGCTTCAGCACTCCCACAGCTTCGCCAGTCTTGAGGGGGCAGTGCCAAGCCAGCATTGTGCTGGCTCTGCCACAGCTGGTGTGGCACTGCCCCCTCAAGGCTGGCAAAGCTGTGGGAGCGCTGAAGCTGGGGGAGGGGGTGGAGTCAGGCTGCTTCATGCCCGCCCCTCTCCCGGCTTCAGCACTCCCACAGCTTCGCCAGTCTTGAGGGACAGTGCCAAGCCAGCATTGTGCTGGCTCTGCCACCGCTGGCTTGGCACTGCCCCCTCAAGGCTGGCGAAGCTGTGGGAGTGCTGAAGCCGGGGGGACGGGGCAGAGCCAGGCTGCGTTATCCCCCGGCGCTTCAGCTCTCTCACAGAGAGGAGGAGCATGAGTGGTGGATGGGCCGGCACACTGGTTGAGAAACACTGCCGTAGAATGTTGGTGTTCTGAGGCTGGCCAATCGGAGTCCGTTATGCAAATAATCCCACAGTGGCAGCCAATTGAAATGCTGGCTCATATTCCTCCCTCCGCTCGGTCGCACCACCGCTCGCAAACACTGACTTTTATTATATAGATAGATACATAGATAGATAAGCTCCAAATTTGACCAATTTACATTATTGGACACAGAAGCTGTATGTAAGATTCTACCTACAGCAAGACCAACTACCTGTTCCTTGGATCCTTGTCCTTGGTTGGTCAAGGATCGCCCAGAGGAGCTCCGGGTCCCTCTGATGCACATAATACATAATTCCCTGGAGCAGGGAATCCTTCCAGACGCCCTGAAAGAAGCTATAGTCCGCCCCCTCTTAAAGAAACCCGCCTTAGACCCTGCGATGGTGACCAACTACCGCCCGGTCTTTAACCTCCCGTTTCTTAGTAAGATGATTGAACTTCCAACTTCAGAAATTCTTAGATGACACGGATGGCCTGGATCCACTTCAATCTGGCTACCGTCCCGGACACGGGACCGAGACTGTTCTGGTGGCCATCTCTGATGACATCCGTCGCCAGCTGGACAAGGGAGGATCGGTACTGCTTGTGTTGCTCGACCTCACCGCAGCTTTCGATACAGTAGACCAGTGTTTCCCAACCAGTGTGCCGTGGCACACTAGTGTGCCGTGAGCGGTCATCAGGTGTGCCGTGGGAAATGGGAACCTCCAGTCCCCTTTCTTCCCCCTCCTGCCGAACACTTTTTCTTCTCCACTCGGGCTCCCTTCTTCCCAGCCTCGCTCTGCTCGCTTTGCCTCGCTTTGCTCTGGGGCGAGTCTGCGCAGTAGTGCCCGCACGGGTCACACCTTCCTCCCTCCCCCCCCGAACACGCTCGCGCTGCCCCCTCGGATCAAAATGGCAGCAGAAGCGGCAGTGTAGAAGAAAAGGTAAGTGTTGGGCAGGTCCACTGACTGTAACAGGCTTCGGCCTGCTCACTTTCCTCAGGACAACACTAGCTTTGGCCCACTGCCTCTAACAGGCTTCGGCCTACTCACTCCCCTCAGGACGAGACTAGCTCTGGCCCACTGACTCTCATAGGCTTCGGCCTACTCACTCTCCTCAGGACGACACTAGCTTTGGCCCACTGACTCTAATAGGCTTCGGCCTACTCACTCTCCTCAGGACGACACTAGCTTTGGCCCACTGACTCTAACAGGCTTCGGCCTACTCACTCTCCTCAGGACGACGCTAGCTTTGGCCCACTGACTCTAACAGGCTTCGGCCTACTCACTCTCCTCAGGACGACGCTAGCTTTGGCCCACTGACTCTAACAGGCTTCGGCCTACTCACTCTCCTCAGGATGACACTAGCTTTGGCCCACTGACTCTAACAGTCTTCGGCCTACTCACTCTCCTCAGGACGACACTAGCTTTGGCCCACTGACTCTAACAGTCTTCGGCCTACTCACTCTCCTCAGGACGACACTAGCTTTGGCCCACTGACTCTAACAGTCTTCGGCCTACTCACTCTCCTCAGGACGACACTAGCTTTGGCCCACTGACTCTAACAGTCTTCGGCCTTTTCACTCTCCTCAGGACGACACTAGCTTTGGCCCACTGACTCTAACAGTCTTCGGCCTACTCACTCTCCTCAGGATGACACTAGCTTTGGCCCACTGACTCTAACAGGCTTCGGCCTACTCACTCTCCTCAGGACGACACTAGCTTTGGCCAACTGACTCTAACAGGCTTCAGCCTACTCACTCTCCTCAGGACGACACTAGCTTTGGCCCACTGACTCTAACAGGCTTCGGCCTACTCACTCTCCTCAGGACGACACTAGCTTTGGTCCACTGACTCTAACAGGCTTCGGCCTACTCACTCACCTCAGGACGACACTAGCTTTGGTCCTCTGACTCTAACAGGCTTTGGCCTATTCACTCTCCTCAGGACGACACTAGCTTTGGCCCACTGACTCTAACAGGCTTCGGCCTACTCACTCCCCTCAGGACGACACTAGCTTTGGTCCTCTGACTCTAACAGGCTTCGGCCTACTCACTCCCCTCAGGACGACACTAGCTTTGGTCCTCTGACTCTAACAGGCTTTGGCCTATTCACTCTCCTCAGGACGACACTAGCTTTGGCCCACTGACTCTAACAGGCTTCGGCCTACTCACTCTCCTCAGGACGACACTAGCTTTGGTCCACTGACTCTAACAGGCTTCGGCCTACTCACTCCCCCTCAGGGACTACACTAGCTTTGGCCCACTGACTCTAACAGGCTTCGGCCTATTCACTCTCCTCAGGACGACACTAGCTTTGGCCCACTGACTCTAACAGGCTTCGGCCTACTCACTCCCCTCAGGACGACATTAGCTTTGGTCCTTTGACTCTAACAGGCTTCGGCCTACTCACTCCCCTCAGGACGACACTAGCTTTGGCCCACTGACTCTAACAGGCTTCGGCCTACTCACTTTCCTCAGGACAACACTAGCTTTGGCCCACTGACTCTAACAGGCTTCGGCCTACTCACTCTCCTCAGGACGAAACTAGCTTTGGTCCTCTGACTCTAACAGGCTTCGGCCTACTCACTCTCCTCAGGACGACACTAGCTTTGGCCTACTGACTCTAACAGGCTTCGGCCTAGTCACTCTCCTCAGGACGACACTAGCTTTGGCCCACTGACTCTAACAGGCTTCGGCCTATTCACTCTCCTCAGGACGACACTAGCTTTGGCCTACTGACTCTAACAGGCTTCGGCGTATTCACTCTCCTCAGGACGACACTAGCTAGCTTTGGCCTACTGAATCTAACAGGCTTCGGCCTATTCACTCTCCTCAGGACGACACTAGCTTTGGCCCACTGACTCTAACAATCTTCGGCCTACTCACTCCCCTCAGGACCACACTGGCTTTGGCCAACTGACTCTAACAGGCTTCAGCCTACTCACTCTCCTCAGGACGACACTAGCTTTTGGAGCGGGATGAACTGTAGTCTCTAGTGTGTGTTGCCATACCTTGTTTTACCTCTGTGCCGCATTGTTCCTATATGTGGCTTATTGTGCCATTTTTAGTTATGTTTTAATTTTGGTTTTAATTCTGCTGTGTTCGATTGTTTTATGAATATGCTGTTAGCCGCCCCGAGCCACTGGGAAGGGCAGCAGAGAAGTACGAATAAATAAATAAATAAATAAATAAGGAATAAGACACTTGTTGTCTCCAGCGTTTTATTGCTGTGAGCTTGAGTTTAACTCCAAGATTTTCCAGAGTCTGAGAAAATGAGGCCAAATGGGACCCAAGTATAGGGTTGAAAGATAGGGTCTAAGTGGGCTCCAAATGAGGCAAAATGAGACCCAAGTATAAGGTTGAAATCTAGGGTCCAAATGGGGTCCAGAGGAGGCAAAATGGGACCTAAGTATAGGGTTGAAATATAGGGTCCAAGTGGGGTCCAAATGAGGCAAAATGGGACCCAAGTATAGGGTTAAAATATAGGGTTAAAATATAGGGTCCAAATGGGGTCCAAAAGAGGCAAAATGGGACCCAAGTATAAGGTTGAAATCTAGGTCCAAATGGGGTCCAAAGGAGGTAATATTGGGCCCAAAATATGGTTGAAAGATAGGGCCCAAAGGAGGCAGAATGGGACCCAAGTATAGGGTTAAAATATAGGGTCCAAATGGGGTCCAAAAGCGGCAAAATGGGACTCAAGTATAGGGTTGAAATCTAGGTCCAAATGGGGTCCAAATTGGGCCCAAAATAGGGTTGAAAGATAGGGCCCAAAGGAGGCAGAATGGGACCCAAGTATAGGGTTAAAATATAGGGTCCAAATGGGGTTCAAATGAGGCAAAACGGAACCCAAGTATGGGGTTGAAATATAGGGTCCAAATGGGGTCCAAAGGAGGTAATATTGGGCCCAAAATAGGGTTGAAAGATAGGGCCCAAAGGAGGCAGAATGGGACCCAAGTATAGGGTTAAAATATAGGGTCCAAATGGGGTTCAAAGGAGGCAAAACGGAACCCAAGTATGGGGTTGAAATATAGGGTCCAAATGGGGTCCAAAGGAGGTAATATTGGGCCCAAAATAGGGTTGAAAGATAGGGCCCAAAGGAGGCAGAATGGGACCCAAGTATAGGGTTAAAATATAGGGTCCAAATGGGGTTCAAAGGAGGCAAAAACCGAACCCAAGTCTGGGGTTGAAATATAGGGTCCAAATGGGGTCCAAAGGAGGTAATATTGGGCCCAAAATAGGGTTGAAAGATAGGGCCCAAAGGAGGCAGAATGGGACCCAAGTATAGGGTTAAAATATAGGGTCCAAATGGGGTTCAAAGGAGGCAAAACGGAACCCAAGTATGGGGTTGAAATATAGGGTCCAAATGGGGTCCAAAGGAGGTAATATTGGGCCCAAAATAGGGTTGAAAGATAGGGCCCAAAGGAGGCAAAATGGGACCCAGGTATAGGGTTAAAATATAGGGTCCAAATGGGGTTCAAAGGAGGCAAAACAGAACCCAAGTATGGGGTTGAAATATAGGGTCCAAATGGGGTCCAAAGGAGGTAATATTGGGCCCAAAATAGGGTTGAAAGATAGGGCCCAAAGGAGGCAAAATGGGACCCAAATATAGGGTTAAAATATAGGGTCCAAATGGGGTTCAAAGGAGGCAAAAGGAACCCAAGTATAGGGTTGAAATATAGGGTCCAAATGGGGTCCAAAGGAGGTAATATTGGGCCCAAAATAGGGTTGAAAGATAGGGCCCAAAGGAGGCAAACTGGGAACCAAGTATAGGGTTAAAATATAGGGTCCAAATGGGGTTCAAAGGAGGCAAAATGGGACCCAAGTATAAGGTTGAAATCTAGGTCCAAATGGGGTCCAAAGAAGGTAATATTGGGCCCAAATATAGGGTTGAAAGATAGGGTCCAAAAGGGACCCAAGTATAAGGTTGAAATCTAGGGTCCAAAGGAGGCAAAATGGGTTGAAATCTAGGGTCCAAATGGGATCCAAAGGAGGTAAAATGGGACCAAAGTATAGGATTGAAATCTAGGGTCCAAATAAGGTCAAGAGATAGAGTCAAAATATGGGGTTCATACGGTATACAAATGTAGGGTCCCACTGGGTCCAAATAGGATGGAAGTAGGATCTCAGTGGGACCTCTAGAACGTCAAAGCCCCTCATGAAGGCTATGGGGGGGGGGGCATCCTGGTCCCCATAATGTCCGTGACGTGACCTCGCACATGAGCTCCTTTTGGGGGTCAGCACCCTGAAAGGTCCTTCGTCTTGTCCTTGCGCTGGACGCGGGTCTCCTGAGGATCAAAGCCCCGCTCGGGGGCCCCAAAAGTGGCCCAGGGGGGTGTGGGGGCCACGTAGTTGCAGGCTGAGAAGGGCTCCCCGGTCTGGAGGAGGTCCTGGAAGCGGTCAAAGTCGATCCAGGTGTGCCAAGCGCCCTCCACCTTGAACTGCAAAAGAGGAAATGCAATCACCCATTCACATCATATTTCTTACCATGCACTGAGTTCATATTTTTACCATTATTTAATTACTAATAGTAATAATAATAATACCGTAAATAATAGCACAATACAATAATCAATGCTCATAAGAAAGGACAGTGATCTATTACAATGGTAAACAATAAGTGTGAATACATTATAATGACAAATGAGAGCAAATTATGACAAAAATAACAACAAAAGGCAATAAATGCTAATGAATAAATTATAATAATTATGAATGATAATAAATTATAATAAAAATGATGACGACAAGAATAATAATAATAATAAATTGCAATCAATCTTTCCGATACATATAATTGCCTTCGGGGTAGAGAAAGGCGGGGTATAAATGGGGCCAGTAATTAATTTAATTAATTAATAATGAAAAAATGATGACGAGAATTAATATTAAATTACAATCAATCCTTCCGATATAGATATATACATATCATTGCCTTTCTGTAAGCCGCCTTGAGAAAGGCAGGGTATAAACAGAGTAAATAAATAGTAATTAATTAATTAATAATGATAATGATGATCAAGTTGTGATTCTGCAGCAGCAGCAGCAGCAACACCCCTGCAAACCTACACAAGGAGGACTGGGACCTGACCTTTGTGTGTGCGATGAGGAGGCAGTTGGAGTGCTTGTGCTCGGAGGCCACTTCGTAGTCCGGGAGGAAGGCGGTCAGTTCCTGGGCAAAGCGCAACACCTCCTCGTGCCAGGGCACGTTGGCCAGCGTCAGGCCCCCCGCTCCGCAGTACGTCACCCCCTGCAAGGAGCAGCAGGACCCATTAGAACAGCTGATCCCTCCCCATAGAGGGCCATGCGGAGGGTGGAGGAGGAGGGACACCCAAAGGGCATCAAGCCCAACCCTCTTTGGCCAAGAAGGAAATGAGAACTACTATATTATTATCTATTATTATTATTATTAGAGTCAGAAGGGACCCTGAAAGGGCATCCAGCCCAACCCTCCTCGGCCAAGAAGGTAGTGAGAATTACTATATTATTATTATCTATTATCTATTATTATTATTATTATTATTATTATTAGAGTCAGAAGGGACCCCCAAAGGGCATCCAGCCCAACCCTCTTTGGCCAAGAAGGTAGTGAGAATTACTATATTATTATTATCTATTATTATTATTATTATTATTATTATTAGAGTCAGAAGGGACCCCCAAAGGGCATCCAGCCCAAGCCTCCTCGGCCAAGAAGGTAGTGAGAATTACTATATTATTATTATCTATTATCCATTATTACGGTATATTATCCATTATTATTATTATTATTATTATTATTATTAGAGTCGGAAGGGACCCCCAAAGGGTATCCAGTCTAAGCCTCTTCGGCCAAGAAGGAAGTAAGAATTACTATGTTATTATTATCTATTATCCATTATTATCCATTATTATTATCCATTATTATTATTATTATTATTATTATTAGAGTCGGAAGGGACCCCCAAAGGGCATCCAGTCCAAGCCTCTTCGGCCAGAAAGGTAGAATTACTAATATATTATTATCCATCATTATTATTACTATTATTATTATACTTTTTGTTATTATTATTTTATTATCTATTATTATTATTATGCATCCCACATCTGATCCCTCCCCACAGAGGACCATCTGGAGGAGGAGGAAGGAGGGACTCTGAAAAGGCCATCCAGCCCAACCTCCGTCCTTCTGCCAGGAAGGAAGAAATACTATTATATTATCTATCTATCTATCATTATTATTATTATTATTATTATTATTATATTCATAGAGTTGGGAGGGGCCTATAAAGGCCATCCAGTCTATCCCCCTTCTACCAGGAAGGAAGAGGGAATTACTATATTATTATTATTATTATTATTGGAGCTGAAAGGGATCCCCAAAGGCCATCCAGCCCAATCTCCTAATACCAGGAAGGAAAATAGAAATACTATTATATTATTATCTATTATTATTGATATTATTATTGGAAGGGACTCCCAAAGGGCATCCAGTCTCTCAGGAAGGAAGATAGAAATGCTATATTGTTGTTGTTGTTGTTGTTGGAAGGGACCCCCAAATAAATGCAGCCCAACGCCCTTCTGCCAAGAAGATAGAATTACTATTATATTATCTATCTATCTATTATTATTATTATTTATTGTTATACTAGAGTTGAAAGGGACCACCAAATGGCACCCAGTCCAACGCCCTGTTGCCAGGAAGGAAGATAGAATTCCTATTATGTTGTTATACATTATAATTAGACATTATTATTATTATTATTATTAAGTCTAACCCCCTTTTGCCAGAATTATTATTCTATTCCTGCATTGTCAAAGGCTTTCATGGCCGGAATCACTGGGTTGTTGTAAGTTTTTCAGGATGTATGGCCAAGTTCTAGAGCAACCTATTATTTTACTATCAATTATTATCATTTATCATTATTATTATCATTCAGTCCAACCCCTTTCCTTCTGCCAGGAAGATAGAATTACTATATTACCCATTATTATTATTATTATTACCCATTATTATTATTCAGTCCACCCCCCCTTCTGCCAAGCAGGAAGATAGAATTACTATATTATTATGAAGGGACCCCCAAAGGCTATCCATCTATGCTTGGAAACCTCTAGAGCAGGGGCCGGGAACCCATGGCTCGCGAGCCAGGTGTGGCTCTTTTGATGATTGCATCTGGCTCGTAGATTTCGGCTTTTCAGGTAAGACCAATGCTGGAGCAATCCCCAAACAATACGGGCAAGAAAGCGGTGTGTAAATAAAGCCCTAAAACGCTCCCAGGCTCCGCGGGAAGGCAGAGAGGAACGGAGTTCACATGAGGCTTGCCTAGAGCGTGCCTCCAATCCCCATTCGGCGATGGATTGCTTTGGTCCTCCGCAGCAGCCTCATGGCTGTGGGTGCAGACCGAGTCCAGGTTCTCCAGCACGGCCACCACCAGCGGCCTCAGCTCGGATACCAGCTCCTCGTCGTAGCGCCTGATAAGCCGCTCGAACTCACGGTAGACAGGCCCGGATTACCCATAGGGCCAACAAGGCCATGGCCTAGGGCAGGGGTGGCCAAGACGGTGATCGCGATCGACCGGGTGATCTTTGGGCCTCATCCGGGTGATCTTCAGACCCTCACCCGGTCAATGCGCGCTCCCGTGCACGCACGCTCCCAGCGCCGCCTTCCTCTGCCCTGCAGTAGGCGACAGAGGCCCCCCGTGCGCTCCTCGCTGCCTCTCTTTTGCCCGGATCCATGGATCCGGACGAAAGAGAGGAGAGGGGAGCGCGTGGGGGGTTTCCTCCTCTGTCGCGTATGGCAGGGCGGCGACAGAGGAGGAGAAGGCCCCGCGTGCTCCTCACTGCCTCTCTTTCGCCCGGATCCATGGATCCAGGCGAAAGAGGCGGCAGGGAGAGCGGGGTTTTCCTCCTCTGTCGCCCCTGCCATAGGCGACAGAGGAGGATTAGGCCCGTGCTGCTCCTCGCCTCTCTCGCACGGATCCATGGATCCGGGCAAAAGAGAGGAGAGCGGAGCGCGCGGGGGGCCTCCTCCTCTGTCACCTATGGCAGGGCGGCGACAGAGGAGGAGAAGGCCCCCCACGCGCTCCTCGCTGCCTCTCTTTTGCCCGGATCCATGGATCCAGGCGAAAGAGAGGCGAGGGGAGCACGCGGGGGGCCTCCTCCTTCTCTGTCGCTGCCCTGCCATAGGCGACAGAGAGGAGGCCCCCGTGCGCTCTCCTTGCCTCTCTCAGCGGATCCATGGATCCGGGCGGACAGGCGAGGGCAGCGCGAGGGGGGCCTCGAGAGGCGCCATGGATCGGAGCGCCTCCCGAAACCGGTGAGCAACCAAACTAATAAGAAGCCGCCCGCGGGTGCACGCGCGCGTGCGCGGCAGGTGATCTTTTCAACTTGGTTGCTCAAAAGTAGCTCGCATGCTGAAAAAGTGTGAGCACCCCTGGCCTAGGGGCACGAGCCGAGGGGGGCGCAAATCACGGCCCAAAAAAATAAAACTAAATTAACATGTTATAAAATAATTTAAAAATCGTGCCGCGATTGGCTCCTGCCGCCTGGTACCCAAAAGAAGGCAGGAGAGAGGAAGGAAGGACCGGGGGGGGGTCCCTCCTCGGTGTCCTGCAGACAATACAGCTGGAAGCCAGCCCCCATGTGACCCGGTAGAGGGCACACCACGTGACCAGGGCTCCACGTGAGGCAGCAGCAGCAGCAGCATGAGGAGGAAGAGGAGTAGCATGCCCCGCGGTTGAGAGGCTGGCGCTGGCGCCGCACCCCAGCAGCCCCCGCGGCCTTGAAGGCGGCTCTGCGGCCTCGCGCTGGGTGTGCAGAGGGCAGCAGCTGCAGAGAGTCGGGGCCTTCCTCCGCCTCAGGAGCCAATCGTGACCAGCATGGGCTCGGAGGAGGCCCCTTCCTTCCTTCACCCAGCGCGAGGCCGCAGGGGATGCTGGGATGCGCCAGCGGCGCCAGCCTCTCAGCCGTGAGGCATGCTGGGACCCATAGTTCTTTGGGATCGCCGGGCGCGCCTTCCCGGCGAGGGGAGGAGCCTCAGCGGTGAGTGGGTGGATGTTGGGGGAGAAGAGGAGGAAGGGTTGAGGGGGAGCCGGGGTGGATGGGGATATGCCTCTCTAATGCGGCGGTGCGAGGGGGAGCATAATTCCAAACTGTCAGATTATTGCATTTTGAATAGCAATTCATGAGTCAGCACAAGATATATTTTCGCAGTTTGAGATGACCTGCAGTGTGACATGTTTGACACCAGATGGCGCTGTGTCAAGACTGCTAAATGGAACCTTGAGGAATGTCAGTTACAAAGTGACAGTTGGGATTTAATATCTGTGAGGAAAGGATGTTTAGAAAGGTAGCTGTGATGGCTGTTGTTTTTCGATGTTTTGCCAGTTATTGTTAAATACAATTCAATACAAAGTTATATATTTACCTTGTGAATTGAATGAGAGTTTCATTATTCACTCGAACAGAGACTGGAGTTTTTGGGCCGATGGGGAATTAAACTTCTATATTTCTGTTGCCTATCCGCTGTGACATAAACACTCAACCCCGAAGACAAACTGTGGCTAAGGGTGCCAAAAGATGTTGATCCGGGCCTGGTGCCAGGCCGGACACCCGCTTCGACATCATGGCCAGGCCGGGACCGCCGGGGTCCTCCTGGTAGACCGCGCCGTCCGCCAGCTCCATGGCTATCGAGCTCAGGGCAGCGAGGGATGGCGGCGGTGTGGGAGGCGAGTAGGGCGGTTCCCGACCCCTGCTCTAGAGGAGGGAGGCTCAAAGGCAATCTATTCCTCTCTTATCCACCTCAGGGATTTCTTCCTAATGTTTCAGTGGACTCTCATTTGAACTCACAGTGGAATCCACTCTCTGTCCCATCACTCACTTTGACCTCAATGAAGTCCGGCGTCCCAAGGGCCACTAAGTCGGCATAGGCTTTCAGCTCATCCACATTCCATGCTTTGACCAGCGTCAGCCGATAGACAGTGCGCTGTTTCTGGAGGGAGGACAATAATAATAATAATAATAATAGTTAAACAAGACTCAGCGCAGCTCAAAACAACATTTATTATTAAATGCAATGATTCATATCTTCAATATATTACCATAAAGTTCTGTTATTATTTTCCACTTATTATTATGACATTTATTTATTTATTTATTTGCAATATTTCTATCCCGCCTTTCTCAAGTCCGAAGGTGACATTCAAAACATTATTTTCCATTTATTATATAATAATAATAATTTTACAGTGAGGGATAAATAAGTATAATAATAATAATAAATCATACTAGTCTAGGCAATAAATACATAATAGTAAATAGTGTAATTCTAGGCAATAAATACAAAATAATAAATATAATATTAAATATAATACCTTTTGTGCCAGGGCGGTGAGGCTGTCCTGGAAGCGCTGCCAGAAGTCCTTGAAGAGCGGGCGGTCAATGCGCTTGAGGGTCTCCTTGGTGGCGGCATCCACGCTCACGTATAGCTGCGTCACTGGTTCCAGCCGACTGCGCTCGCCAAGGAAGAACAGGAAGGAAAAGGAAGGAATATGGGATATGTACTCCCAGATGTCGTTCTAGCAATGATGGGATATGTAGTTCCAGATGTCATTCTAGCAATGATGGGATATGTAGTTCTAGCAATGATGGGATATGTAGTTCCAGATGCCGTTCTAGCAATGATGGGATATGTAGTTCTAGCAATTATGGGACATGTACTCACAGATGCCGTTCTAGGAATGATGGGATACGTACAGTAGTTCTAGCAATGATGGGATACGTAGTTCTAGTAATGATGGGATATGTTGTCCCAGATGTCATTCTAGCAATGATGGGATATGTAGTTCTAGCAATGATGGGATATGTTGTTCCAGGTAGTCCCAGATGTCGTTCTAGCAATGATGGGATATGTAGTTCTAGCAATGATGGGATATGTTGTCCCAGATGTCATTCTAGCAATGATGGGATATGTTGTCCCAGATGTCATTCTAGCAATGATGGGATATGTAGTCCCAGATGTTCTAGTAATGACGAGATATGTAGTTCTAGCAATGATGGGATATGTAGTTCTAGCGATGATGGGATATGTACGCCCAGATGCCGTTCTAGCAATGATGGGATATGTAGTCCCAGAAGGCATTCTAGCAATTGTGGGATACGTAGTTCTCGCAATGATGGGATATGTAGTCCCAGGTACCGGTCTGTCAGTGATGGGATACATAGCCCCGGACACCATTTTAGCAACAATGAGATATGTAGTCGAAGCTGCCAATGTGGCAACTATGGGATACGCGGTCCCTAATGCAGTCCTGGAAATGGTGGGATATGCAGTCATGTATGCTGTTCATGCAATGATGGGATATGTAGCCCCTGGTCCCTTTGCAACAATGAGATATATAGTCCTGGGTGCAGTTCTGGCAGTGATGAGATATGTAGTCCAGGGTGCCATTCTAGCAATGATGGGACACGCAGTCCCAAGTGCTGCCAGTCTGGCAATGATGGGATACATAGTCCTGGGTGCTGTTCTAGCAGTGATGTAATCCCAGACACCAATCTGGCAATGTTGGGGTATGCAGTCTCAGGTGCTGTTCTGGCACACATCATTTGTGATACGTAATCTCAGGTGCCGCTCTAAGGCCCATATAAGTTGGGGATGCCGGGAGACTCACCGCAGTTCGTCGGGAAACTGTGCGTTGGTGACCAGGAAGCTGGAGATGCGGCTGTGGTGGAGGAGGCGCAGGAAGGCGTTGATGCGCGGGTAAAGGATGGGCTCCCCCACCAGGGACAGTGCGCAATGGCGCGGGGACAGCGCCGAACGCAGGCGCTCCTCCTGCACACCGGGCGCCCCTGCGGAAAAAGCACCATTATTATATTATATTATGTTTCAGGGCATTTTATCATCAGGGGTACCATTATTATATTATAATAATAAATATAGTATAATAATAATAATAATACCAACACTCATGATGGTCATGTCATGAGATAGGGAACATATAAAAACTGTAATATAATAAAATATATTATTATATATGCTATATCTCGGGACTGTATCATCATGACTGCAGGTATTATTATTATTATTATTAGAGTTATTATATATTCTATAGGTCAGAATTCTACCATCATGAGTGCCATTATTTATTATTATTATTACCGCTACTACTATTATTATATCTCATGACATGACTGCTGGAAGTGCTGATATTATTAGTATTATTATTATTGATATATATTATACTACTCATGACTTGATCATCATGAGTATGGTATTATTATTATTATATATCTCATGATGTGGTATTGTAATTATTATAAATATATTATGTCTCATGACTTGACCATCATGAGTATCGGTATTATTATATATTATTATTATTCTAATATTTATTATATATCTCATGACATGACCATCATGAGAGTTGGTATTATTATTATTATACTATATTTATTATTATTATATTTATTCTTATAGTTATTATATATTTTATATCTCACTACTTGACCAGTTCCGGTATCATTATTATTATTATTATTATTATTTATTAGGTATCTATTCAATGGCTCCAGGGCATTACCTTTGAACTGCCGGATGAGGCTGAGATGGTTCTCCACGGCTTCCTTGAAGATCACTTCCGGGTCATCCGTCTTCCAGCGCCATTCGGTCCCTACTGGATTCGTGTGATGCCTGGAGAGGGAAAGGAGCAGAGGTCAAGGGCAATATCCCATGGGTCAACAGGAACTGGCCTGCATGTAATAATAATAATAATAATAATCCAATAATAATAATAAAAAGGGGGACTGGATGCCATCTGCTGGGAGGGATCAGAGGGTGCCCTCCTTCATGAGGTTGGACTGGATGGCCTTTGGGGGTTCCTTCTTACAGGAGTATCCTAATAATAATAATAATAATAATATTCCAATAATAATAATATGATCCTAATGGGGTGGGGGGGTTGGACTGGATGGCCTCTGGGAGTCCGTTCTGACTCTCGGGTGCTGTGGAAACTGCATAATAATAATAATAATAATAAAACATGGCGTACCTCCAGCAGAAGACACACTTGTTGGCACAGGCCAGGCTGGGCGTGGCTTCCATGCAGCGGTGGCTCTCAATCCCATAGAAGGTGTGCTTGTAGCATCCGCCGCGGCCCCTGAGCATCGACTGGGAAGAAAAACAAGATAGATAGATAGATAGATAGATATAGATCAAATGCATATGCCTTGGAAATTCTGGGTAAGCCGTAAGAGTTGGGAGGGACCCCCAAAGGCCATCTAGTCTAACCCTAATCTATGTATATAATAAAAGTCAGTGTTTGCGGCCAAGAGGCGGGAGGAATATGTGGCAGCATTTCTATTGGCTGCCACTCCGGGATTATTTGCATAAATGGCTCTGACTGGCCAGCCACCCAACATTCCAAAACTCCTAGGCAGCACAGAGAGGGAGGGAAGGGCCTGAGGCAGGCATAAATGGCTGGAGTTGAAGTTAGCCAGTTGACAGTTTTTTCTGTTGGAAATGGAATGTTCAGGACCTTCACCAACACTGCAGCCCCTATACATAGAGGGAAAATGAAAGGCCTCAGGCAGTCAGCCACTGCGGCCCACAGCAATGACGGATCAGGACCAAACTTGCCAAACAGGGGCCCAATGGCCCACTTCACAGCCTGGTGTGATTTAGGGCAGAATGGGCCATGCATGATGGGATTTGCAGTACCTTCACCTCATTCCCTTCCCAAACAACACTGTAGCCACTATACATCACAGACCAGGCCCAAAATTGACAGCAAGGCTTCCTCAACTTGATTTTCCTGACTAGGCCTCAGCTCATGGGATATTGTTAGGCTTCCTCAACTTGATTTTCCTGACTAGGCCCCCAACAATGACAGAACAAGACCAAACTTGGCACACAGATCCCCCAAGGTGCACCCTACATCCTGGTGCAGTTTGAGGGAGGATGGACCATGGATGATGGGACTTGCAGTACTTTAATTCACTTCCTTAGAGCACTGTGGCCCACACCAATGACGAACTATGGCACACAATGCCTTCCTCAAATAACCCGGGCACCGCCGGGTCCCCCAGCTAGTAATAATAATAGAATTGTAAAATTGTAGAATTGTAAAATTGTAAAATGTGCGTTACAGTAGTCCAGTCTCAAGATGACCGTCGCCTGGATCACTGTGGCTAGGTCGCCAACCAAAATGACACAAAATGACACTCTAACACAGTAATACATATAGTTAATATGTTTTTAAATGTATTTATACACTCAGTGTGAAACTTGGGCCTGTTTCAATGAACACAACATAGATATGACTTCCTCTCACATACTTATACATGGCTATCATGTTTTCTCTCAGCCTTCTCTTCTTCAGGCTAAAAATGCCCAGCTCTTCAAGCCGCTCCTCATAGGGCTTGTTCTCCAGACCCTTGTGAAATTTCACCATGTCGGTGGGTGGGCAGTGAGCGAACCTGGGAGCATCGGGAGGCTGAAGCAGCCCTGAGCGGGAGCTGGAGCCATGCTGAGTCGAGGCTCCTGAAGGCTTCCTCAAGGCGGGCCTGGCCCTGGCATTCGGCGGAGCCCTTCCTTTGCCTCGGGGAGGATCTTTGGGGAGGGAGACAGGTAGAAAGAGCTGCTAGGAGGGGGAAGAGTGCCAATTTCCCACGGCACACCTGATGATGGCTCACGGCACACTAGTGGGCCCTGGCACACTGGTTGGGAAACACTGATTTAATGTAATCTATATATATAAAAAGGAAGTGGTCGTGCAACGGGGCAAATGGACAGGAAAACTATACGCCCCCGAAGCACAAAAACCACCCAATACATTACCACCTACCACAAGGTACATTGAGGGCACAACAAAACCGCCCTAGGTCCCTCGCAAGACCCTAAAATGAGACCCCCGAAACTGCCGCCATAGACCCCAACGTCCCCAGACACACAAAATGGCCACCATAAACACGTCACAATACCAAGCAAGGGACAACCTTCCCACGCAGGCGCACACAGCGCACGGCTCCCTCCCACCCCACCCGCGCCCCCCACTCCTTACCCGCCGCATCCAGGTCCCGCCGCGGCCCGGGTCCCAAACAGGAAGGCGCCCGGTGAGAGAGGCCGAGGACGCAGCGGGAAAGGCGTCCGCGCGACCCGGCTCCATGCGGCGCCTGGAAGGTAAGTGAACTACACCTCCCAGAAGGCTCCGCGCGGCTCACTCGGAAGAAGGGCGGAGCCAGGGCCGGAAATAGGCCACAGTGGTCGCGCAGAGCATTCTGGGAGCCGTAGTCACCAGTCGGGACACGCCTTCTCCGCCATGCCCGCTTCCTCCGCCCCCTCCGCTGCCTCCTCCCATCCTCCCCCGGGGATGGGGCCGGGAGGGAAGCCGCGCCGTCTCTCTCCCTTCCGCCTCCTCTTCGGCCAGCGGAATGGAGCCGGCGGGTAGCGGCGGAGAGCCCTTTGCCGCCTCTCCTCCGCTGCCCGAGGAGGAGGCCGCAGGGAGAGGGGTTGCCCGGTTCCCCTTCGGCCTGCTCTTCGGCCACCGGAGGAGAGGCGGCAAAGGGCTCTCCGCCGCTACCCGCCGGCTCCATTCCGCTGCCCGGGGACGAGGCCAAAGGGCGCCCGCCCTTCTCTAGCTCTGTGTGTGTCTCGCGAGAGCGAGAGACACATACAGAGCAAGGGAGAGAGCCGGCAGCGGAGGAGATGCCCACGGCGCCGCCGTCACGGTGGCGAAGATTCCCCTTCGGCTCCCCCTTCCGAGACCGGCAAACAGGAGGCGAAGAAGGGCGAGGAGGCATTGGAAGAGGCCTCCATGGCGCCGGAAACACAAACAGCCACAGCGAAGCGTGGCCAGGTCAGCTAGTTGTGATTATATTATATAATTACTTAAATATATACATTATTATTATCTGTGTATGTGTATTTGTGTGTATACATTAGCAGCTGCCTAATGAGAATGTTAAAAATTAAAATTGCATAATTAAATGCATGGACAACAGTAATAATAACAACAGTAATAAAACAATGAGAGAGGAAACGCATACCTTTGTCCAGCGGCAGAGCTTCACTCCCGAATGGCTCCCGATCAATCTGTAACCTGGAACCAAATAATTAATTATTAGTATTACCCAACTTTTTCTCTCTGCAAGGGGACTCATATTATAACTTTAAGATATTTTATTTTTTTAACATCACATTGTATTATTATATATTATTATTAATAATAATGAATTCTTATTTTATTAATATATATTAAATATTAATATATATATTATTAATAAATTCTTATTTTAATATTATATTTTGTATTTACATCACTTTATTATATTATTATATTGGGGCAGAGTAGATGGCCTTTTGGCCCTTTCCTTTCCCCATAAATGGACCTTGCTTGGTGAGGGCTTCTCTCAAGACCGGCGTGATCATCTCCCTTGGCTTCCCAACCTCTTCTTCTTCCTGCCAAGAAAGACATACAGACATATGTATAACATAGTATAATACTAATATTATATATTAGGAATATATAATATATTATTTATTTATTATTTAGCACTTATCTGACACCCCCCCCCCCCCAATTGGCTCGGGGCGGCTTACAGAGTACATAAAACACATTAGCGATCAAATCACTTACTACTATAAGCACAGTTAAAATAGAGCAACAGTTAAAACAACAGATCAAAAACAATAGCCCCCATGGTTAGGCGGTTGCGGCAACGAATACATAGGACAGGATGGCAGCGTAAGGAACTGTGGTCTGGTCGACCCCGAAGGCCTGCTGAAATAGCAGAGTCATGACTTCCTTCTAAATGACTTCCTTCCTGGGGCCACAACGGAAAAAGCCCGCCCGACGGGTTGGAAGGAGGCTGACCAGGAAATTTTGCTCTTCAGAGGCGATCTAGGATGGGACCAGGCGGGACAGGGCATTCCATCAGCACAAGATGTATTTTCTGCAGTGTGGGCCAGATGGCAACGGACTGAAAATGGCCCAAAGTGCCAGTTGGGATCTGACGGGTTTGTAGGACAAGTGGTAAGTCTTGACGTTTGGAATGACCAGGAAATTTTGCTCTTCAGAGGACAACGATCTAGTGGGGTTATATGGGACCAGGCGGTCCCGCAGGTACACTGGCCCCAGACCATGTAAGGCCTTAAAAGTCAGAACTGCAATCCAGCATTCTACTGGGAGCCAGTGCAGGTCGCGCAGGATTGGCGTGATGTGATGTCCAACCGGAACCCCTGCCAGGAGTCGGGCTGCAGCCTTCTGCACTAGCTTGAGTCTCCGGATTACCGACAAAGGAAGGCCAATGTACAGAGCGTTACAGTCGTCTAGCCTCGAGATGACCGTGGTTTGGACCACTGTGGCTAGGTCGTGCCGGGACAAGCAGGGGGCCAGCTTCCTCGCCTGGCGAAGATGGAAAAACGCCACCCTGCTGACGCTAGAGACGTGAGCCTCAATTGACAGCAGGGGGCCTAAGGTTACTCCTAAGCTCTTAACAGAAGAAGACGGACATAGTGTCACGCCGTCCAGGGTCGGAAGCTGAACATCCCTACAGTGCAGGCGACCCAGCCCCAGGATCTCCGTCTTCGCTGGATTCACCTTCAACCTACTGGCTCGCAGCCATCCAGTGACGGCCTCAAAGCAACGATGGAAATAATCAGGTACGGATTCGGGACTGCCATTCATCTTCAGGATAAGCTGAGTGTCATCAGCGTACTGGTGACACTCAAGCCCAAAGCTGGGCAAGTGGTCGCATGTAGATGTTAAATAACAGAGGGGAGAGAATAGCCCCCTGGGGGACTCCGCAGTGAAGCGGGGAACCCCCGGAGACATCCTCGCCCCTCCTCACTCGCTGTATCCGGTTCCGGAGGAAGGAGGACACCCAGTTAAGGGCTGTCCCCCTAACCCCGGCCCCGGCAAGGCGATGAGTCAAAAGATCGTAATCGACTGTATCAAACGCTGCCGTGAGGTCCAGTAACACGAGCAGCGCCGATCTGCCTTGGTCCAGCTGGCAACGTAGCTCATCTGAGATGGAGACCAGGACCGTCTCCGTCCCATGCCCAGAACAAAAGCCGGACTGGAAGGGGTCTAACCAAGTAGCGTCCTCTAGGAAGGACTGCAGCTGCTCCATTGCTGCCCTCTCAATTACCTTGCCCAGGAACGATAAATTCGAAACCGGGCGGTTTCTTCAGCAATGGAGAGACCACCGCCTCTTTTAAACCCTCTGGAAATACTCCCTGGGCCAGGGAAGTATTGATTATATTCAACAGAGGGACTCGCAACCCCTCCAGGCTGGCTTTCACCAGCCAGGAGGGGCACTGATCGAGGGAACAGGTGGTCAGACGAGCTGCAGCAACAATCCTATCGACAGCTTCTGCATCCAGTGGTGTGAACCGGTCAAAGGTGGGCCCGGCAAGAGGCCACGGAGCCTCGAGTTCGCTAACTGTATCCATCGTGGCCGGAAGGTCCCAGCGGAGGATCGAAATCTTGTCCGCAAAGAAGTTCTGAAAAACGTCGGCAGAAAGGGCCTGATTATCATTATTTGGGATGGTAGGGACCATCGTCAAAGACCTAATTACCTTAAACAGTTGTGCCGGGTGTGAGCTCGCAGACGCTTTCAAGGGAGCGTAGTGCAAAATTTTTGCTTCCTTGATAGTTTTCTCATAAGCATCTTTGAAAAGCTTATAAGTTCATTTCGAACCTTCGTCACGGAGTTTCCTGCACACGCTCTCTAGCCATCTCTTCTCCCGCTTCATCGAGTGTAACTCCTCGGTAATCCAAGGCGCTTGATTCCTGCGGGGGCGGAGAGGGCGTCTATGGGCGATCTCATCGAGAGCAGTGGACAGTTTGATGTTCCAGGCGTCCACCAGCTCGTCGATAGAGGCGCTGGCAGACTCCAGATCCCTCAGAGCAGGGCTGTCCAACAGGCGGCCCTGGGGCCGTACATGGCCCCCGAGCCCCTTCCCTCCAGCCCCCTAACTTGTTTTAATAAAATACAATTTTTTTTAAAAAACAAAAAAACCCCTACTTCCGGGTTTAGGCAAGCATCGCGAGACTACGCCAGCCACAGATGGGATTTCGAGGGAGGTCGAAATCCCGTCTGTGGCTGCGTAGTCTCGCAATAGCTGCCGAAATCTCGGGTCCTGCAGGATTTGCGGCCGGCCTGGTTGCGCGCCTCCTCCTCCCTCGCAGCTGCTTCCAGGCCAGCCCCCATTCCCTCAGAGAGAGGGAGGAGAGGAGTGAGGCAGGAAAGCCCCTCCTGGCTCCGTCCTCTTCCTGTGGAGGGCCCTCGCTTCCCGCCCCGCGGATGGGAGAGCCGCCGCGCCCAGCCTGAGCTTGGCCTGGGCTCCAGCGGGGCTCTTCGGGGACGGCGGCAGCGTTGGCGCTTCGGCCCTGTGGCGGGGCTCCCGCAGTATGGCTAAGGAAGGGCCTGGCTCGAATCAATCAATCTAAAAACAGTGGGACGTTGGGTGAGGGGGGGGAGGGGTCCCTCAGTGGCGGTTTCCTTGGCGACGCTTCCTCCCCCTCCTCTGCGCCCCTCCCCCTTGTTGTGCTGCCTTCCCCGCGTGCTGGGGGCGCGTGGCTTCCTTTGCGCCTGCCCCGCGGCTTGTTTTCCCTTCAGGGAGGGAGGGAGGGAGCTCTTTGGGCCTCCTCCACCCGCCTCTGGGAAAGGAGGCCCCATCAAGCCCTGCGACGGCATTGAGGTGTTTGGGTTTTTTTGGTGTGTCCCAATTTGAGTGTGGACTCAAATAACTCAAAGGTATTAGGAAACATTCCCCCAAATCCACCAGTGTTCCCATTTGGGTATATTGAGTATTCATGCCAAGTTTGGTCCAGATCCATCATTATTTGAGTCCACAGTGCTCTCTGGATGGAGGTGAACTACAACTCCACAACTCAAGGTCAATTGTAAGTAAATTGGAGCCGGGGAGGGGGCGGAGCCAGGAAGGGGCGGGGGTGGCTTGAAGACCCTCAAGTTTGACTGGGTCAACTTGGAGCAGGTGATACCTGGGCTTTCTTCATGCGTCGTATGACAGGGCCCAGGTCCTCAACGTCCGTCACGGGATCTGCTTCCTTTTCCTCTCCTTCACTGCTGGATTCAAAGGGATCCCCTGGTGGAGCCTAAAAGGGAAGCAGAAAGAAAGGATGCCAAAGAGGTCCAGGAAGGATGGCAAACATAACGACTAAACATAAAATATAATAGATATTACTATTATCAATGTGATAAATATAAAATATAGTATTGGTAATAATAATAATAATAAAGTATTGTAATAATCGTAATAATAATAAATATCGTATTGATAATAATAGTAATTACAGCAGTGTTGGTAATAAGAGTAATAATAATGATAACATAAATATGGTACTGTAATAATAAATATATAGTGTTGGTAATAATAGTAATATTAGTAATAATAATGTATTGTAATAATAGGAATAATATAATAAATATAGAATTAATAATAATAGTAAAAGTATTATTATTATTACTACTAATATTACTATCATCATCCAGGATTGAGACAAGAAGCAACTCAAGGCCTTAGAAGCATATTATTATTATTAATATTATACTATAATACTTTGGTATTATACTTTATTATTATTATTAAGCCATAAGAAGAGGAAGAATGTGAGATAGCATAATACAATATCATATCATATTACTATTACTAAAATAATAATATACTAATTATCATTATTATTACTATTAAGCCATAAGAAGAGGAAGAATAATAATATGGAATAGTATAATACATTGTGATCACACCATATTATTATTATTAATAATAATAATGGAGCCCCCGGTGGCGCAGTGGGTTAAACCCCTGTGCCAGCAGGACTGAAGACCACCAGGCTGCTGGTTTGAATCCGGGGAGAGCGTGGATGAGCTCCCTCTGTCAGCTCCAGCGCCTCATGCGGGGACATGAGAGAAGCCTCCTACAAGGATGGTAAAAACATCAAAACATCCGGGCGTCCCCTGGGCAACGTCCTTGCAGACGGCCAATTCTCTCACACCAGAAACGACTTGCAGTTTCTGGTCATTGTCCGCAATACACACACACATATACAATAATAATAATAATAATAATAATAATAATAATTAGCCATAAGAAGAGGAAGACGAAGAATGTGGAATAATATAATATTCTTGCGAATATATTATTATCACTAAGCCATAAGAAGAGGAAGACAAAGAATGTGGGGCCCACCGGCGCCTTCTCGGCTCCTCCTTCCTTTTGCGGCTTCTGCCCTCCCTTCTTGCTCTTCTTCTTCTTCGTTCCTTCCTTCCCAGTTTCGTCCTTCTTCTGCAGGGCCTTCAGTCGCAAGAGCAGACGGGCTTTCCAGGCCTCAAAGTCGCTTTCCAGGCTCCCCCTCGAAGGGTCGGCGTCCCCTCGGCACAAAGGCAGCACCCGCTGGGCCCCCAGGCTCCAGAGCCATTGGTCCACATGGCGGCCCACCTGCAACACAAACACACACACACACATAGATTTAATACATTTTAAGTATATTTTATATACATTTATATTTTAATATTTATTTTTATTTTATTATCATTTTATATTTAGGTTATATTTTATTTCAATATTATAATAAATTCTAAATTTTTATTAAACATTCATAACTTCAGTATTACTGCAATTTTATTATTATTTGATTGTTTATATGTTTTATTATAATTATATCCTTTATATATATTATTACATGTTTGTAGTTTTATTATATAGTCTATCACATTTTATATATTTTATTATTTTTTATAATTCTTATTTTTTACTATATATTCTACTAGCTGAACCCGGCACGCGTTGCTGTGCCCTATTTAGGAGATGTGTGGAAGTGTGGGTATGTTAGGGTTTGAAATGATATGACATTGTGTTTTGTGTTGGTATATATGTGTATGTGGGTTTGTATGTGTGTGTGTAGGTATGTATGTGTGTTTGTATGTGTGTGTGTATGGGTGTGGATGTGTGTGTGTCTGTCTATAGATATGTGTGTGTATGTATGTGTATGTGTGTGTATGTAGTGGTATGTGTGTGTATGTAGTTGTGTGTGTATGTGTATGGATGTGTGTGTATGTATGTTTGTGTATGTATGTGTGTGATTATGTATGTGTCTGTGTGTCTGTATGTATGTGTCTGTATGTGTTTCTGTATGTATGTGTGTATGTACACTCCCCCTCTCTCTGTCTGTTTCCCCCGTTGTCTGTCCCCTCCCTCTCTCTCTCTGTTTCACTTTCCCATCTCTCTCTCTCCCCCTCCTCTCTCTCGCTGCCTGATTCCCCCCCCCCCCTCTTTCTTTCTGTGTTACTCCCCCTTCTCTCTCTGCCCCGTCTCTCTCTGTGTCATTCCCCCCCTATCTTCCCCCCCCCCCTTCTGTCTCAGGCCTCCCCTCTCTGTCTCTTTACCTCCCTTCGTGTTCCCCGCGGTTTGCGGCGTCGGCCTGAAGCAAGGTAAGGCCGGGAGCTTACCTTGTTTCAGGCGCGCAGCCGCGGGGCACGCCGGAGGGCGGAAGGCAGGGCCGGAGATCGGCGCTCCGCCCTCCGCCGTTTCCCTCGCGGTTTGCGGCAGCCGCGCCTGAAAGAAGGTAAGCTCGGGAGCTTACCTTCTTTCAGGCGTGGCCGTCGGAATCGTGGGGGACACGGCGGAGGGCGGAGCGCCGATCTCCGGCCCTGCCTTCCGCCCTGGTGCGGCCCGCCCCTTGTTTTGTGTGCTGGGTGTGTTTTGTACTACAGTTCCCAGAAACCCCGGCATGGCCACTTCGGTTTATGCGGAGGTTTCTGGGAAGTGTAGTTCGGCGGGCTAGAGCTGTTATGGGACCGGGAGGTGTGGTGAAGAGCGAGGTTGGCGAGGAGGTGGTTTTTTGTCGCCGGTGTGGCGGCGAAGGTCCCGGTGAGTGGGGAGAGAGGGGTGAGGTGGTGGGTTGGGGGGTTTTGGGGGGTTGTTTTTTGCGCATGCGCGTTTTCTCCCTCTGCAGCGCGGGCAGCGCAGAACGGGAGTCACTGGGCGGTTTTGGGGGGCTGATTCTGGGGGGGTTGCAAGTTAGTGAGGTGGGTTTTTGGTGTTATGTCTGTACCTCGTGGTCTGGGGGAATGTGTGTTGTGGGATTTGTGTCTGGGGGGGTTATAGTTTGGCCGTGCATATACGACATCCCACGACCACTCGACTTTTATATATATAGATTACATTTTTATTTTTATTATATATTCTTTTACGTCTTTATACTATTCATTATATATTTTATTAAATTTTTATAATTATAATTTTTATAATATATGTTACTGGCTGAGGACCTGGCGGTGCCCGGGTTATTTGAGGAAGGCATAGTGTGCCAAGGTTGGTTCCTATTAGATGTTTATGTAGCTTGCAGTGGTCTCAGGAACTTAGTGAAGGTACTGCAAGTCCCATTGGTCATGGTCCATCCCCCTCCAAACAGCACCAGTATATAGAGTGGGTCATGGGGGCTGTGTGTGTCACATTTGGTCTTGATTGTTTGCTGGATGAGGGTTACAGTGGTTTCTGGGAGTGAGTGAAGGTACTGGAAGTCCCATCATCCATTTTCCCCGTTCTCCAAACTGCACCAGGATGTAGAGTGGGTCATGGGGGCTCTGTGTGCGAAGTGTGGTCTAGATCAGTCATTGGATTAGGATGGCAGCGGTCTCAGAAGGTGAGTGAAGGTACTTCAACTCCCATCATCTGTGGTCCGTCCCACTCAAAACTGCATCAGGATGTAGAGTGGGGCATGGGTACTCTGTGTGGCACGTTTGGGCCTGGTCTCTGATTTGTAGGGGCTGCAATGTTCTGTGGTAAATTAATTGGGTGAAGGTACTGCAAATCCCATCATTTGTGAGCCATCCTGCCGTAAACCGCAGCAGGTTTGTAAAGTGGGCCATTGGGCCTCTGTGTGCCAAGTTTGGTCCTGATTGGGCCACAGTGCTCTACGGAAGTGAATTAAAGTACTGCAAGTCCCATCATCCATGGTCCATCCTCCCTCAAACTGCACCAGGATGTAGGGTGCACGTTGGGGGGGGGGGTCTGTGTGCCAAGTTTGGTCTTGTTCTGTCATTGTTGGGGGCCTTGATCAGGAAAATCAAGTTAAGGAAGCCTTGCTGTCACTTTTGGGCCTGGTCTGTGATTTATAGGGGCTGCAGTGTTGTTTGGGAAGTGAATGAGGTGAAGGTACTGCAAATCCCATCATTCGTGGCCCCTCTTGCCCTAAACCACACCAGGTTGTGAAGTGGGCCATTGGTCCCCTGTTTGCCAAGTTTGGTCCTGATCCGTCATTGCTGTGGGCCGCAGGGTCTGACTGCCTGAGGCCTTTCCTTTTCCCTCTGAGTCACTTTAGAGCAGGGGTGGGCAACTATTTTTTCCAAGGGGCCACACGAGAGCCAAAAAATATTATGGAGGGCCGCACCTAAAGGCGGAACTACATGCTAATCTACATAATTTATTTATTTATTCACTTACTATATTTACTATATATTACACATCATTAATATTAACATATTAATATATCAAGAAATATTCATATATTATTAGTATTAATATCATAATTATTATATTATAGTATATATATATATAAACATAATATATTGAAATTATAATATATCATATAACATTATATTATATTATTTATTATATTATTTTATTATTGTTATAAAATTATTATACAATAATAATAAAAACCACTAAAATAAAATAATGCTTCCTTATAGTCCCCTTCTCTGGAGATTTTTATGCAGAGGCCAGGCAGGGGAGGCAAGCCAGGGGCCCTTAGGCGGGCCGGGTAGAATCAGCCAAAGGGCCGCATCCGGCCCCCGGGCCGCAGTTTGCCCACCCCTGCTTTAGAGTGTTGGAATGTGGTTGGCCAATCGGAGATCTTTATGCAAATACCATTTCAGTGGCGACCAATTCCCTCTGTCTGGGGGCGTAGAATGTTGGAGTTCTGAGGCTAGCCAATCAGAGCCCTTTATGCAAATAATCCCACAGTTGCAGCCAATCGAAACGCTGGCACATATTCCTCCCACCGCACCACCACAAACACTGGCTTTTATTATATAGATAGATAGATATTTTTCATTAAATATTCTATTACATTTTTATACTTTTAATATATATTTATTACATTCTTATAATTTTATAAAATATTCATATTGAGTTAGAAAAATATATTGCATTATATTATATAAAATTCTAAAATTATTATTATTAAAGCCCCAGAGCAGAGTTCAAAATATTGTGCTATTATTATTATGATTTATTATTCTATAGCGATAACAATAATAATAAGCTCAAGGACTCACGACATTATAGTTCTCCCGGTAGGCGGAGTCTCCCAGGCCGAAGACAGCAAAGCGCAACCCGCGCAGAAAGTGCTTCCCGACCCGGAAGTCGTTGGCCGCTTCTTGCAACCATTTGCAAAACCAAACCGCGCTCTCCGGAGGCTGTCCATCTGTGAACGTTGATACCAGGAAGATGCAGACTGTGCTCCGACGGGCCTGCAAAGAAAGAGATTATTATTATTATTATTATTATTATTATTATTATTTCACAGCGCTTGCTATAACCTGCAATGTCATGCAAATTCCATGGAGGGAGGGAGGAATATGTGCCAGCGTTTCGATTGGCTGCCACTGTGGGATTATTTACATAAAGGGCACTGATGGGCCAGCCTCAGAACTCCAATTGGCCATCCACATTCCAACATTCTAAAGTGACCCAAAGGGAAAAGGAAAGGCCTCAGGCAGTCAACCACTGCGGCCCACAGCAATGACGGATCAGGACAAAACGGGCCAATGGCCCACTTCACAACCTGGTGTGCTTTAGGGCAGGATGGGCCATGAATGATGGGATTTGCAGTACCTTCACCTCATTCACTTCCCAAACAACACTGTAGCCCCTATACATCACAGACCAGGCCCAAACGGCCCCAGACAGAGGGGATTGGTTGCCACTGAAATGGTATTTGCATAAAGGACTCTGATTGGCCACCCACATCCCAACATTCTAAGGCGACTCAGAGGAAAAAGGAATGGCCTCAAGCAGTCAGACACTGGGGCCCACAGAAGTGACGGATCAGGACCAAACTTGGCAAACAGGGTCCAATAGCCCACTTCACAACGCGACCCTCACCCAATGCCACAATTACAAATTACAATACAGAGCCCCCATGCCCCACTCTACACCCTGGTGCTGTTTCAAGGAGGATGGACCACAGACGATGGGACTTAAGATACCTTCACTCACCTTCCGAGACCACTGCAACCCTCATCCAAAGAATGACCAAGACCAAATGTGACACACAGAGCCCCCATGACCCACTCTACATCCTGGTGCTGTTTGGAGGGGGATGGACCATGGCCAATGGGACTTGCAGTACCTTCACTAAGTTCCTGAGACTACTGCAAGCCACATAAACATCTAATAGGAACCAACCTTGGCACACAATGCCTTCCTCAAATAACCCGGGCACCGCCGGGTCACCAAGCTAGTGTATATAATAAAAGTCAGTGTTTGCGGCAGTGCGGTGGTGCGGAGGGAGGAATATGTGCCAACGTTTCGATTGGTTGCCACTGTGGGATTATTTGCATAAAGGACACTGATTGGCCAGCCTCAGAACTCCAACACTCTAAGGCACCAGATTATTTGCATAAAGGACTCTGATTGGCCAGCCTCAGAATTCCAACACTCTAAGGCACCAGACAGAGGGCATTGGTTGCCACTGAGAGACAATTTGCATAATGGACTCTGATTGGCCAGCAAAACAGAATGCACCTGCATGCTTGAGTTAGCCAAATGACAGGTTTTTTTCGGTTGGAAATGGAATGTTCATTTTCTGGGAGGTGCGAAGGTGCCAAGGAATATGTGACAGCGTTTCGATAGGTTGCGACTATGGGATTATTTGCATAAAGGACTCTGATTGGCCAGCCTCAGAATTCCAACATTCTATGGCCCCAGACAGAGGGGATTGGTTGCCACTGAAATGGCATTTGCAGAAAGGACTCCGATTGGCCATCCACATTCTAACATTCTAAGGAAAAACAGAGAGAAAAGGAAAGGCCTCAGGCAGTCAGACACTGCGGCCCACTGCAGTGACGGATCAGGACCAAACTTGCCCACTTCACAACGCAACCCTCACCCAATGACCAATACAGACCAAAATTAGCACACAGAGCCCCCATGACCCACTCTACACCCTGGTGCTGTTTCAAGGAGGATGGACCACAGATGATGGGACTTGAAATTTGTTAATTAAAAAAGAAATTTAATAATTGTAAAAGAAACAAAAGTCCCACCCAAATTAAATGTATTTTTAATGATTTTGAGGTTTTCTATATAAGAAACTAAAGTCCCACACGCCCAAATTTAATCTATTATTAATATTGCTTTAGCTGAAAGTCCACCCCAAATTATTGTTGTTGTTATTAACACTACAACTCCCATAGCTTAATTGCGTTAAATATATATATATATATATATAAATTTTATTTAAGGAAATAATTAAATGTATTATTTTATAATATAATGTAGTATAATATAATATGATATAATATAGCAGGCCTGTCCAACAGGCGGCCCGGGGGGGGGGGGGCGTACACGGCCCCCTAGCCCCTTGGCTACGGCCCCTTACCCTCCTGCAATAAATAATATATTTTTAAAATATTTTTAAAATATTTTTTTCAATTAAAAATATTATTTTTTATTATTATTTTTGGTCCCGCCCCTTGGCTTTCTATTGGCCGCCTCCTCTTCTCCTGAGGGAGGGGGCCAATGAGAGGGAGTGATGTCTCTCGGGCCCCGCCCCCTTGGCAGCAAACAGGAAGAGTGACCCGGCCGCATGGCTTTCCCCCTCGGCAGCGCCGCTTCCTCCTCCTCAGGATTGCTGCTGCTCCGTCTGGGAGGCGCTCAGGCCCTCAGCGCCAGGGAAGCAAAAGGGGTTTGGGAGAGAGGGAGTCTTCGGCGATGAGTATTTATGTCACAGCGGAAAGGCAACAGAAATATAGAAGTTTAATTCCCCATCGGCCCAAAAACTCCAGTCTCTGTTCGAGTGAATAATGAAACTCTCATTCAATTCACAAGGTAAATATATAACTTTGTATTGAATTGTATTTAACAATAACTGGCAAAACATCGAAAAACAACAGCCATCACAGCTACCTTTCTAAACATCCTTTCCTCACAGATATTGACAAATCCCAACTGTCACTTTGTAACTGACATTCCTCAAGGTTCCATTCATCAGTCTTGAGACAGCGCCATCTGGTGTCAAACATGTCACACTGCAGGTCATCTCAAACTGAGAAAATATATCTTGTGCTGACTCATGAATTGCTAATCAAAATGCAATAATCTGACAGGGAGTGTGTCTGAGAGCGTGAGTGAGTGACAGAGAGAGAGAGAGAGAGAGAGAGGAGGGGGACCTGCCCAGCGCAAAGGGAAGATCTCTCTGGCTCTCTCAGACACACACACAAGCCCCTTCCTTTCTGACCCCTTCATTTGCGTTTCATGAACTGTCTCTTTAATGAGAAGGGAGAGAACCGGCCAGTAGGAGAGGGGGAGGAGAAAAGGAGGGAGGGGAATTGAACAAGAGGGAGCTCAAGGAAAGGCCTCCCACCCCCTTTCCCCACCTTTTCCTCCCCCCAGAATTATTTACATTCTTTGCAATTACCTAAGTTTACTTTGATGACTTGCACTGAATGGAATCAGCCAGGGGTAAACTGGCAGAATGAAAGCACACAGACCTTTCAACTGCAAGGCCATTCAATGCTGATCAATGTGGCCAGTGGAACAGTCATATATTCTAGTTCAAAGCAGAGATTGTGGGATTTTCTGCCTTGATATCTATATATATAAAAATCGAGTGGTCGTGGGATGTCGTATATGCACGGCCAAACCATATACCCCCCCCAAACACAAATCCCACGACACACATTCCCCCAGACCACGAGGTACAGACATAACACAAAAAAACACACCTCCCTAACTTGCAACCCTCCCAAAAACAGCCCCCAAAAACCGCCCATTGACTCCCGTTCTGCGCTGCCCGCGAGCGCTGGAGAGAGGGAGAACAATTGCGCAGGGCGCAGCGAACCCCCCCCAAAACCCCCCAACCCATCCCGTCACCCTCTCTCCCCACTCACCGGGACCTTCGCAGCCACACCGGCGACCCAATAACCACCTCCTCGCCATCCTCGCCGTTGACCACACGTCCCCGGTCCCAGAGCAGCTCTAGGCCGCCAAACTACACTTCCCAGAAACCTCCGCAAGAACCGGAAGTGGCCATGCCGGGGTTTCTGGGAAGTGTAGTCCAAAACGCCGCACTTCAATACAGCAGCCTGACGCCACCCAGCACACACAAAGGGGTGGGCCGCGTAGACGGGCGCTGCCCATGCGGCAGGGCGGGAGGCAGATCGGCGCTCCGCCCTCCGCCCGTGTCCCCGCGGTTCCCGCGGCCACGCCTGAAAGAAGGTAAGCTCCCGAGCTTACCTTCTTTCACGCGCGGCCGCCGCAACCACGGGGGACACGGCGGAGGGCAGATCGGCGATCTCCGGGCCTCCCTTCCGCCCTCCGGCGTGTCCCCCGCGGTTGCGGTGGCCGCGCCTGAAAGAAGGTAAGCTCCCGGGCTTACCTTGCTTCAGGCGCGCCCGCCGCAACCGCGGGGAACACGGCGGGAGGTAATGAGAGAGACAGAGGGGAGGCCTGAGAGAGAGGGGGGAGAGAGAGAGGGGGAGTGACACAGAGAGAGACGGGGAGGGGGAGAGAGAGGGGGAGTGACACAGAGAGAAAAGGGGGAAAGAGAAGGGGGAATCAGGCAGCGAGAGAGAGAGGGGGAGAGAGAGGTGGGAAAGTGAAACAGAGAGAGAGGGGGAGGGAGAGAGACAAAGGGGGAAACAGACAGAGAGAGGGGGGAAGTGTACATACACACATACATACAGAAACACACACATACATACACATACATACAGACACACAGACACATACATACACACACACATACATACACATACACACACACACATCCATACACATACACACACAACTACACACACACACATACATACACAAACACATATATATACACAGACACACACACATCCACACACATACATACACAAAAACACACAAAGACACACACAAACACACACAAAGACACACACATACATACACACACACATACACATATATACACACACAAAACACATTGTCAAATCATTTCCAACCCTTACATACCCACACTTCCACACATCTCCTAAATAGGGCACAGCAATGCGTGCCGGGTTCAGCTAGTTCTGTATATTTATGCCCCTCATGTGTTCCATCCATCCCTCCCTCTCCCCTTATTTAAATAATATAATATGTAATTGTATATTTATGCAATGCCGGGGGTGGGGAGTGTCAGATTATTGCATTTTGAATAGCAATTCATGAGTCAGCACAAGATATATTTTCGCAGTTTGAGATGACCTGCAGTGTGACATGTTTGACACCAGATGGCGCTGTCTCAAGACTGCTAAATGGAACCTTGAGGAATGTCAGTTACAAAGTGACAGTTGGGATTTAATATCTGTGAGGAGAGGATGTTTAGAAAGGTAGCTGTGATGGCTGTTGTTTTTCGATGTTTTGCCAGTTATTGTTAAATACAATTCAATACAAAGTTATATATTTACCTTGTGAATTGAATGAGAGTTTCATTATTCACTCGAACAGAGACTGGAGTTTTTGGGCCGATGGGGAATTAAACTTCTATATTTCTGTTGCCTATCCGCTGTGACATAAATACTCAACGCCGAAAAGGGAGGGGGCGGAGCCGGGAAGGGGCGGAGCCGGGGGAGGGGAGGGGCGGAGCCAGGGCTTGGCCCCCCAGGTGATCAGTGACCGGAATTCCGGCCCAAGGTCCGGTAGAAGTTGGACAGCCCTGTAATATAGTATAATATGGTATGGTAGAATATTGTATATGTATATAATATTTGATAATGTTGTAATGTAATACAATATATTACTACTACTATGATAATATATTTGTATATTTTATGCTACATGTAATATTTTATTTATTTATTTATTTATTATTCGGGCTTCTATGCCGCCGACTCCCTGAGGCTCGCGGCGGCTTACAGGAGCCGAAGGGCACAGTAAAATACAGGCAATAAGCAGTTAAAAACAATTAAAAACAACAGCAGTACAGTAATTAATAACACAGTTAACACAATAAACAGCACATCATCCTCAGAAGAACGAATAGATGGCGGGGCATGGGCAGGACTGACTCACCAAAGGCCTGCTTCAACAGGTATGTTTTACAGGCCCGTCTAAACGGGAGCAAGTCCTTCATAGCCCGAGTTCCGGCCGGGGGGAGGGCGTTCCACAGCGTAGGTGCTATGACAGAGAACGCCCTCCGCGGGTAGCAGTCAGCCTTGCGAGTTTAGCTGAAGGTATCTCCAGGAGATTGGAGTCCTCAGACCGAAGTGATCTCGGAGGGCAATATGGGGGGAGACGGTCCCTCAAATACGCTGGCCCCAGGCCGTGTCAGGCCTTAAAGGTGAGGACCAACACTTTGAAGGTGATCCGGTGCTCAATTGGCAGCCAGTGCAGATCCTGCAAAACAGGTGTTATGTGGGCGCCAGCTGGCGTGCCAGACAGGAGCCGGGCGGCAGTGTTCTGCACTAGCCTGAGCTTCCGGGTCACCGACAGAGGAAGGCCAACGTAGAGCGCGTTGCAGTAATCCAGCCTTGAGATGACTGTGGCTTGGATCACCGTGGCCAGATCGTTCCGGGAGAGATAGGGGGCCAGCCTCCTTGCCTGTCGCAGGTGAAAAAAAAGCGATCTTGCTGACCGCAGAGACCTGGGCCTCCACGGTCAGCTGGGAGTCCAAATGGACCCCCAGGCTCTTTACGGAAGGCGATGGGCATAACAGGCTCGGAAGCTGGACATTAACATCACCCGGGCGACCCAGCCACAAGATCTCCGTCTTTGCCGGATTCACCCTCAACCTACTGGCTCGCAGCCATCCAGTAACGGCTTCGAGGCAGTGTTGGAAATTATCGGGGACAGAACCCGGCCTGCCCTCCATCCTCAGAATGAGCTGGGTGTCGTCAGCGTACTGGTGGCACTCAAGCCCATAACTCCGCACCAGCTGTGCAAGCGGCTGCATGTAGATGTTAAATAACAGAGGGGAGAGAATGGCCCCCTGGGGGACCCCACAGAGTAGTGGGGAGCCCTCGGAGACCACCTCGCCCCTCCTCACACGCTGAGACCGCTGGTGGAGGAAGGAGGTCAGCCATTTAAGGGCCATCCCCCTCACTCCAGCCACGGCCAGGCGGTGGATCAATAGATTGTGGTCGACCGTGTCAAACGCTGCCGTGAGGTCCAATAACACGAGCAGCGCAGACCCGCCTTGGTCGAGCTGGCAGCGGAGTTGGTCTGTGATGGAGACCAGAACCGTCTCCGTCCCGTGCCCCGAACGGAAGCCGGACTGGAAGGGGTCTAGCCATGTTGCATCATCTAAGAAGGACTGCAACTGCTCCGTTACTGCCCTCTCAACTACCTTCCCCAGGTACGAAAGGTTCGACACTGGTCGGTAGTTGGAGGGAACCAACGGATCTAAAGACGGTTTCTTCAGTAATGGAGCTACCACCGCCTCTTTTAAGCACTCTATTTTAAGCACAATATTGCGGTATAATGTTATAGTACAATGCGATGTGTAATATTAATGTTGTGCTGTGACAATAACATAGTATGTAGTATTTGCATTGTGCTTGTAAGCCGCTCTGAGTCCCCTTCGGGGTTGAGAGGGGCGGCATATAAATGTTGTGAAATAAATAACATAAATAGCCCACCTCTTCCGCCAGAGCATCCTCGGGATCGTAGTCCTTCATATCAATGGCTTCTGACGCCAGATCCAATGAGGCGACTGCTTCGGCCACCTTCAAGGCAAACCTCTGGGGGAGATAAACGGCATTGTTTTAATCCTGCAATACAGGGGCTCCAGGCAGCCAATGTTGCATATTAAAACACTGAAATTAAGCCCATGTCATTGGCCTCCAGCATAAATACCCCACATTTTCTCATGTATAAGATGACTTGGTGTATAAGACGACCCCCTCGGTCCCCGCGATGGCCTCGGGATGTAAATAAATATAATAACAACCATTAATAATAATATATAATAATAATATGTATATTATATAATATAATTGAAATATATTATAACATAATTCTCTCTCGGCATTATTCGCGAACAAAGATTCTTAGGAAGGACTCATCCCACACTTTCTACAAGCGCGTTGATGACTAAAAAGGCCAGTCTGAGATAGGCAAGTTCGGTTGCAGAAAGCACAGCAGAAAGTCTCCTTGGGTGATGTTGTTTCCAAGTTGCGGTTCTTTCTGCGTTGTCATTTCTCTTCGAGACCCATTTGGCGTGTCTTCTCCAAAGAGGCCGCAGCATTGCGGATAGTGCGTCTCCACGCCTCCCGATGTGAGGCCAGGGTGGACCATTGTTGGTGATCAATCTGGCTGAGCCTGAGATGCTGTTTCAGGGAGTCCTTATATCTCTTTTTGGGGGCGCCTCTCTTGCGCTGACCCGTGGCAAGTTAGACTAGTATTTTTGGGAGGCGGTGGTCCTCCATCCTAGAGACGTGCCCTGCCCAGCGCAGCTGTGTTCTCAATAGCATGGCCTCAACGTTGGTGATCCCTGCTTGCTCAAGGACAGCAACATTCGTCACATAGTCGGTCCAGTGTATATTTAGGATTGTGCGAAGACAGCGCTGATGAAAGCGTTCGAGGAGTCGTAGGTGTTGGCGATGTTTCAGACCCATAGAGACTAGACAGTACGGCAGCTCTGTACACACTGATTTTGGTGCTTTGTCTCAGGTGCTTGTTGCTCCAGACTCTTTTGTGAAGCCTTCCAAATGCACTCTATGCCTTTTTTTTTTTGACTTTATTTTTAGGATTTTAACAACAATAAGTAAAACAGAGGGCAGAGGGGAAGGTTGGGGAGGGGAAGGGTGTGAGGAGGGGGTTACATTAGGGAAGAGAGGGGTAACATAAATTCTATAACTCCCGTCCAGTCTACCGGGACCCTAATTGATTGTTGCTGATATGAAGCCTCTTCAACGGCTTCCTGTCAAAGTCCCATACACCTTCCTGTATATACTATTAGGTCACTATTGCTGTTTGCCCCTTAATTTCGAGGGTTCACTTCATTTAAATACAGACTGACTTTTTTCCAGTCCGTTCTTTTTTTGGGGGGTTGGTCCACCACATAGCTCCTCAGGATATCCATGTCCATTAGTTCCCTTATTCTAAGAAACCAATTTTTTACAGACAAGGGGTCACCACTTTTCCAATTTTTTGCAATCTCCATTCTGGCAGCCGCTGCCAGAAAGAAGAAGGTTTTATCTTTGTTCTCTTCTATATCGCCATCCATGATATTAAGTAAATAAAAATCCGGTTTCATTTCCAACTTTATCTCCAACAGATTCTCCACATGAGGGTGTATACTCTTCCAAAATTTTTTGAGGATTCTGCAGGACCACCAACAGTGCATGAAGCTGCCCTTTTGTTTACGGCACCTCCAGCACTTGTCACTCAGGGTAGGGTAGCATCTGGCCAAGCTCACCGGGGTATGGTGCCAGTGAAAAAACATTTTAAACCAATTCTCCGTGATATTTGTGAATACGGAGTATTTTACTTTCTTCGTCCAAATTGTTTCCCAGTCCTTTAACAGAATTGAGTGGCCGAGTTCCCTAGCCCAGGTAATCATTGTGTCCTTAATCTGCTCAGTCTCCGTGTCCCATTCGAGGAGCTGTTTGTATAACAAATTTATCGTCCTTTTCTCTGATTTCATTATTTTCTCCCACCCGGATTCTTGAGTGTTAAAGTTCTTATTCAGGTCCCTTTTGAATAATTCTCTGATTTGGGCATAATGGAACCAGGACATCTCCATCCCCTGGTCTCGCAGTTCCTCTAATGGTTTGAGAGTCCAACGGTCGCCTCCTTTTGTAATCAGTTGGCGGTACGTGTACCACCTACTCTGTGGAACCTCGCGCATGTGTTGCGCCTCCGACGGAGAAAGCCACATCGGAGTTGATTGGTAGAACCGGCTCTTGTACTTGCTCCATACTCTTAATAAGGCTGCCCTGACATAGTGGTCCGAGAATTTTTTCTCGATCAGTGCCTTGTCGTGCCAGAGGTAGGCATGCCACCCCCTGCGCAAATCAAAACCCTCTAACATTAATAAACGATCGTTTTTGAGCGTTGCCCAGTCTTTAACCCAGCTCAGGGCTGCCGCCTCATAGTAGAGTTGGAGATTGGGAAGCGAGAGGCCCCCTCTTTCTACCCGATCGCATAAAACCTTGTACTTTATTCGCGCTTTCTTACCGCCCCATACAAACTTAAGAATATCAGATCTCCATGTTTTAAAACAATGATTGGATCTGATAACAGGGATATTCTGAAAAAGAAACATAAACTTGGGGAGCACGTTCATTTTAATGACCGCGATCCTCCCCAAAAGATTAAGATTCAGGAATCTCCATTTTTCTAGTTTGCTTTTGATATTTGACCATGTCTGGTCATAGTTATTCTTTAACAGCTGGTTATTCTTTGCTGTAAAGTAAATCCCCAGATATTTAATTTTCCTGGCTGTCTCGAAGGCGGAGATTTCCTGTAAAAGACATCTTCTTTCTTTATTAATATTTTTGTCAGGAATTTAGTTTTTTCTTTATTCAACTTTAATCCTGCCACTTCCCCATACTCTGCTAGCGTCCTGATCCATCCGTTTACATTTTCCAGGGGGTTTGCTATGATGCATGCAATGTCATCCGCGTACGCCTTTACTTTTACATGCACTTTCCTTGTCCGGAGTCCTGCTAAGGACTCATCTGTTCTAATTGATTCCAAGAGTGGTTCTAGTAGCATGATATATAGTAATGGGGACAGCGGGCACCCCTGCCTGGTCCCTTTTTCTATTGTCATTGTACCCACAGGTTCCCCATTGATTATCACATTAGCCTTTTGGTTTGAGTAAATTGCACGGATTGCATTTTCGAAAGCAAAGCCCATATCCTTCTCCCTTGCTAGATAACACAGAAAGTCCCAATTTGCGTTATCGAACGCCTTCTCGGCATCCACGAACAGCAGGCCAACTTCTTCTTGCGAGTTTTTCTCGTAGTATTCGATAACATTCATCATCGTTCTTATGTTATCCTTAAGATATCTGCCTGGCAAAAAACCGGCTTGATCAGTATGAATTATTACTTGAAGAAGTGCCTTCAGCCTGTTCGCAATTACCGAGGCGTAGATCTTGTAGTCATTATTTAGGAGGGATATAGGGCGATAGTTCTTCACCTCCCGGGGGTCCGTGCCTTCCTTATGAATGACTATAATATTCGCCATCCTCCAGGACTCCGGAATAATCGCTTTTTGAAGTGCATTATTCATGAGGGCTTTAAGGTGGGGTATTACCTCCTCCTGGAACAACTTATAATACAGTACAGTCAAACCATCTGGCCCTGGCGCCTTGTTCCTGGGGAGTCGCTTTATGGCAGACCTTATTTCTTTTTCCGTTATTGTGCAGTTTAGTGCTTCCCGCTGTTTATCGCTTATTTTCCCCATTTTTTGCTTTGACAGGTACGCCGACACCTTCTCAAGCTCTATGTTCTCTTTCTTGTAGAGCTCTTTATAGAATTCATTGAATCGAAGCCCTATTTCTTCTTGGGTAGAAACCGATGTGCCCTCATGGACCAGTTGGGTGATGCATTGTTTTTGCCTTCTCTGATTTAATTTCCTTGCTAGGAATTTCCCTGGTTTATTGGCGTTAGCCAAATAATTCATTTTTAATCTCTTCAGGTTTCTAGCCATCTGCTCCGTTTGCAAGGAGTTCAACTCCTTCTTGAGCCTTTCTATCTCCCATTTGATGTTTTTATTATTCGGCTGTCTCTTTAACAGAGTTTCCTTCTGCCTTAGTTTCTCGAGCAAGGTATTCTGTATCATTAATCTTTGTTTGTTTTTCCACACCCCTTGGTGGATAAAATGGCCTCTCATGACAGCCTTACTTGCGTCCCACAGAGTTTCTTCAGATACTTGTCCTCCCTCATTTAGTTCGAAGTATTCTTTGATCCGTTTCCTGTTGGCTTCAATTTCTTCAGCCTTATGCCTTTGATAATTTGTGATCTATCTCTTTGTCAATCTTGGCGTCTGAAGAGGTAGGTGAACTGCTGAACGGACTTAAGCACAGAGGTGCCTATGCTGACGTGAGGATGATGGTGTTCTTCCTGTGGTGCGGGCTGGTAGAGGACTTCCGTTTTCTTCAGGCTGACTTCCAGCCCAATTATAATATCATATATATATATACACACACACACACACACACACAAACATATCAGTATTAAAAAGGGAATGAAAGTTTCCCCCCACCCACTTAAATTAATCATCATAAAATAGGAATTAATGGGTGTATTGGAAAATTACTGACCTTACCAGTTGTACATATATTCATATATACATTCATACTATATTTATATACATGCTCAGATACAATACACACACATATACTCATACAATACACACATATATTGATATATACTGATACTGTATATATATAGACATACACACTGTACATATATACTCAAACAATACATACATATACTGATACTATATATATGTGTTTGTGTGTGTGTGTGTGTGTCCCTGCGGGGGTGAGAAAAGCGGGATAAAAATGACATAAATAAATAAATATATACACAATGCATATATATATATACACACACACACACACATATACTCAAACAATACATACACACATACATATACTCTTACAACATTTTAATATATAAACTCATATACACTCATATATATATGAGTACATGCATATATATGCATATATATTAAAATAAAATATGTATATATATATATATATGCATTGTGTATATATTTATTTATTTATGTCATTTTTATCCCGCTTTTATCCCGATATATATATATATATGCATGTGCATTTATATATATATATATATATATATAGAAATGCACATGCATATAAACACGTGTATAAATATATACTCATACAATATACATACATATACACCACACACATATATAATCACAATAGATATATACATATATTCTATACATACTCATGCGGTAGATATACATATATAGAAATACTCAGGTAACACACACACAAACATATCAATATAAGGATCATATAATTTGTAAAGTGAAAATTTAAAATAATTAAATAAATAAATAAATAAAATAAAGTGAAATTGTGTACGCATGTATGTGTGTATACGTATCTATCTATATACATATATACAATTTGTGTCATTAATACCCTGAAACATTAAAATATTAAATATTAAAATGCAACCCCAAATCCCAATCCCGACGCAATAACCTGGTTTTCTTTCCTGCCATATTTACCTTCGCCGTTCCAGTCTGGGATCCGTAAAATATTTTGACGCCATCAATTTGTTTTTCCTCCTCTTTTTGGGAAACCGGGCTTTTTGGAAGCTTTTCAAACTCCTTTTCATGCTAAAATGTTCAAATAACGAATCAACACATTTATTTTACGCATTTTTTTCCAAATACTATAAGGATTAAGAAATATCACACACACACACACACACAATGCTTCCAGAATTTTCTGTTGGTTGTGGGAGTCCTATGTGCCAAGTTTGGTTCAATTCCATTGTTGGTGGAGTTCAGAATGCTCTTTGATTGTAGGTGAACTATAAATCCCAGCAACTACAACTCCCGAGTGACAAAATCCATTTTTTTAGAGATAGTCACTCCTTGGGTTAGTAGGTGTCTTGAGTCCAAATTTGGCGGCAATTCGTCCAGTGGGTTATGAGTTATATTAATCCCACAAACGAACATTACATTTTTATTTATATAGATAAACTAGCTTGGGGACCCGGCGGTGCCCGGGTTATTTGAGGAAGGGTTTGTGTGCCAAGGTTGGTTCCTATTAGATGTTTATGTGGCTTGCAGTGGTCTCAGGAACTTAGTGAAGGTACTGCAAGTCCCATTGGCCATGGTCCAGCCCCCTCCAAACAGCACCAGGATGTAGAATGGGTCATGGGGGCTCTGTGTGTCACATTTGGTCTTGATCATTCTTTGGATGAGGGTTGCAGTGGTCTCGGAAGGTGAGTGAAGGCATTTCAAGTCCCATCACCTGTGGTCCATCCTCCTTCAAACAGCACCAGGGTGTTGAGTGGGTCAAGGGGGCTCTGTGTGCTAATTTTTGTCTGTATTGGTCATTGGGTGAGGGTCGCGTTGTGAAGTGGGCCATTGGGCCCCTGTGTGCCAAGTTTGGTCCTGATCCGTCACTGCTGTGGGCCGCAATGTCTGCCTGAGGCCTTTCCTTTTCCCTCTGAGTCACCTTAGAATGTTGGAATGTGGATGGCCAATTGGAGTCCTTTATGCAAATAACATTTCAATGGCAACCAATCCCTTCTGTCTGGGGCCGTAGAATGTTGGAGTTCTGAGGCTGGCCAATCAGAGGCCTTTATGCAAATAATCTCATAGTGGCAACCTATCGAAACGCTGTCACATATTCCTTGGCACCTCCACATCTCCCAGAAAATGAACATTCCATTTCCAACCGAAAAAAACCTGTCATTTGGCTAACTCAAACATTCAGTTGCTTTCTGTTTTGCTGGCCAATCAGAGTCCATTATGCAAATAGTTCCTCAGTGGCAACCAATGCCCTCTGTCTGTTTTGATAGAGTAACATTATGCAAATTGTCTCTTAGTGGCAACCAATGTCTGATGGCTTAGAGTGTTGGAGTTCTGAGGCTGGCCAATCAGAGTCCTTTATGCAAATAATCTGGTGCCTTAGAGTGTCAGAGTTCTGAGGCTGGCCAATCAGTGTCATTTATGCAAATAATCCGACAGTGGCAACCAATCGAAATGCTGGCACATATTCCTCCGTACCTCCCGTCCTCCGCATCTCCTGCCTTCCGCACCTCCGCAAACACTGACTTTTATTATATACATAGATAGATAGATATTACCTATATCAGATATTAATATATTAATAAAATGTTTCCTATATCAGATATTAATAATACATTTACAAACATATTTATAACATACGGGTTTTGCAGAATTTTTATCATCTATCGGGTCTGCAAAATAAGAATACTATCTATCTATATAAAATGCAATAATAAAAATATATTGTATATTAAAGTAATAAAAACACAATATAAAAATATCATCTATACACCTCTCCCTCTCTCTCTCTCTCTCTAGGGACGATGATGGGGTCTTACCTTTAGCTTTGGGGTTTTGCCAAGAAGCAGCTGGAGGCAGATCCAAAGGCCGAACCCAAAGGCGGCGCCAGAATAGAGGTAGAAGCGGTTCAGCCATAAGAAGCTCAGGGGCCCATAGAGGCCATCCAAACCTATCGACGGCTCTGCAAGGAAAGCCAAAACAGAAATAAACGTTTGGGTTGTTGTAGGTTTTCCGGGCTATATGGCCATGTCCTAGAAGCAAGTTTGTCTTAAAGGCGATACTACAACTCCCAACATCCCCGCACAACTCAAAAGCCGGGTATTTCATTGATTGAGGCTGGATCTACCATTGCCATGTGGGACTGCATTCTCTGGTCACAGCAGGAGCACCATCGAAAACAATACCATCTATATACATAGAAATGCCGTAAAAACAAAAATGTTTTTTCGATTGACATAAGTCAAAAATCACTGGACGAATGGACACCAAAATAAAAACATATATAAAAAATGTAATAGAATATCTATATATATAAAAGGGAAGTGGTCGTGCAACGGGGCAAATGGACAGGAAAACTATATGCCCCCGAAGCACAAAAACCACCCAATACATTCCAAACTACCACAAGGTACATTAAGGGCACAAAAAAACAGCCCTAGCTACCTCGCAAGACCCTAAAATTAGACCCCCAAAATTGCCGCCATAGACCCCAACGTACCCAGACACACAAAATGGCAACCATAACCACGTCACAAAAACAACCATCCCACGCAGGCGCACACAGCGCACGGCGGCAACCGCGGGGGCAGCAACAACGCCCGCCTCCTCCTCCTCCCTCCTCCCTCCCACCCCACCTTACCCGTCCGTCCCGCGGCCGGGTCCCAGACAGGAAGGCGCACGGCAAGAGAAACGCCAAGACCGCCGCGGGAAAGGCGTCCGCGCGACCCGACTCCATGCGGCCCCTGGAAGGTAAGTGAACTACACCTCCCAGAAGGCTCCGCGCGGCTCACTCGGAAGCAGGGCGGAGACAAGGGTGGAAATACGCCAGAGTGGTCGCGCGGGGCCTTCTGGGAACTTTAGTCCCCTGCCCGGCCCCGCCTTCTCCAACATCTCCAAGCCCTTTCCGGCCCAGGATCAGGCGGCCGCCGCAATGCCCGCTTCCTCAACCCCCACCGCCGCCTCCTCCCGTCCTCAAAGCAACTTCACACTTCCCCCCCCCCACCTCCAGAGAGGTGAGAGAGAAGGAAAACCACCGCGGCATCCACATAACCAGAACACCCTCCCTACTTCCCTCCCTTGAGACCCGCCGAAACTGCAGCCACCCCACGGTAATACCTATCCTCCCTTTACACAGATTTCTTTCTGGGTTCGCCCTTGCTTCTCTCTGGGGCCTAAACCTTCCTGGGGTCCTTCCCATACCTTCTTTCCCTCCTTCCTACCTTTCCTGCCCACCACACTACACAACACCAAAATATATACACCTCCACATTCAAATACACATCTACACACATTCACACACATATAGACATACACACAACCAACTATACATACACACACAACCACACACACATAGACATACACACAAAAACACATATACACAAACATACACACATACAAACACATGCACACACATATATACAAACACACAACAAACTACCTATATATAAAACTACATACACACATGTACACAAGCACACATATATACACACATTCACACACATATAGACATACACACATATACATATATACACATACAAACAAAAAGACATATATACAAGCACACATATACTCACACACATACATATATACACATACACATACCCACCAAGACCATAAATAACATCAGTCTTACAACCCTTACATACCCAGAGATTCCACCATCTCCTAAATAGGGCACAGCAACGCGTGCCGGGAACAGCTAGTAGAAAATAAAAATTATAAAAATATAATCTATATAAATAAAAATGTAATGTAATGTTCATTTGTGGGAATAACATAACTCAGAAACCACTGGGCAAATTGACACCAAATTTGGACGCAATACACCAGGGCTGTCCAACTTCTACCGGATCTTGGGCCGGAATTCCGGTCACTGATCACCCGGGGGGTCATCCGCCCCCTCTCCGCCCCTCCCCCAGCTCCACCCCTCACCCTATTATAATTATTATAATATCTTATGTGAGTTTAATAATAATAACAACAACAACAATAATGGGTGGCTGTGAGTTTCCTGGGCTGCCTGGTCATGTCCCAGAAGCATTATTCTCTCCTGGTGTTTCTAGGGCAGCATGGGTATTTCTGTAAAATGTGCAGCCAGGCTTTGAAGCTGCAAGGCCATCTAGTGCTGATCAAGGTGTCCAAGGGCAACTTTCAAACCCAACTCAAGCAGGCAAGAATTCCTTCTTTCTTTCTTTCTTTCTTTCTTTCTTTCTTTCTCCCACCCACAGTGGGGATATAAACCCCACTGGCCAAACCCCAGACCTCTGAGGACTGTACATTATTTAAACTGTTATGTTTATTCCATAGATGCTCATTATATCCCCACATTAATGGGTGGGATAACAATACGATTTGCTAGGTAGACCCTCTTCCACCCAGTCTCAGCCCCGAACCAAACTCAGAATGCCCTTGTGGGTGAACAGGTCTTGAACAGGGAAGGCAGCCATGCGGAAAACTCACAGCAACCCATTATTATTATCAATATTATTTTTCCAAGCCTGGCCTTAATATGCCCAAATATGAACACAGATGGGAGTTTGGGGGAAATAGGCCTTGACATTTGGGAGTTGTAGTTGCTGGGATTTATAGTTCACCTACAATCAAAGAGCATTCTGAACCCCACCAATGATGGAATTGAACCAATCTTGGCACACAGAACTCCCATGACCAACAGGAAATACTGAAGTCTTTGGTGGGCATTGACCTTGAGTTTTGGAGTTGTAGTTCACCTCTATCCAGAGAGCACTGTGGACTCAAATAATGATGGATCTGGACCAAACTTGACACGAATATTCCATATGCCCAAATATGAACACAGATGGAGTTTGGGGGAAATAGGCCTTGACATTTGGGAGTTGTAGTTGCTGGGATTTATAGTTCACCAACAATCAAAGAGCATTCTGAACCCCACCAATGATGGAATTAACCAATCTTGGCACACAGAACTCCCATGACCAACAGGAAATACTGGAAGTCTTTGGTGGGCATTGACCTTGAGTTTTGGAGTTGTAGTTCACCTCTATCCAGAGAGCACTGTGGACTCAAATAATGATGGATCTGGACCAAACTTGACACGAATATTCCATATGCCCAAATATGAACACAGACGGAGTTTTTGGTATTGAGGCCTTGACATTTGGGAGTTGTAGTTGCTGGGATTTATAGTTCACCTACAATCAAAGAGCATTCTGAACCCCACCAATGATGGAATTAACCAATCTTGGCACACAGAACTCCCATGACCAACAGGAAATACTGGAAGTCTTTGGTGGGCATTGACCTTGAGTTTGGGAGTTGTAGTTCGCCTACAGCCAGAGAGCACTGTGGACTCAAACAATGATCAAACTTGGCATAAATATTCCATATGCCCAAATATGAACACAGGTGGAGTTTGGGGAAAATAGGCCTTGACATTTGGGAGTTGTAGTTACTGGGATTTATAGTTCACCTACAATCAAAGAGCATTCTGAACTCCACCATTGATGGAATTGAACCAAACGTGGCACACAGAACCCCCATGACCAACAGGAAATACTAAGGAAGTCTTTGGTGGGCATTGACTTTGAGTTTTGGAGTTGTAGTTCACCTCTATCCAGAGAGCACTGTGGACTCAAACAATGATCAAACTTGGCATAAATATTCCATATGCCCAAATATGAACACAGGTGGAGTTTGGGGAAAATAGGCCTTGACATTTGGGAGTTGTAGTTGCTGGGATTTATAGTTCACCTACAAACAAAGAGCATTCTGAACCCCACCAATGATGGAATTAACCAATCTTGGCACACAGAACTCCCATGACCAACAGGAAATACTGGAAGTCTTTGGTGGGCATTGACCTTGAGTTTTGGAGTTGTAGTTCACCTCTATCCAGAGAGCACTGTGGACTCAAATAATGATGGATCTGGACCAAACTTGACACGAATATTCCATATGCCCAAATATGAACACAGATGGAGTTTGGGGGAAATAGGCCTTGACATTTGGGAGTTGTAGTTGCTGGGATTTATAGTTCACCTACAATCAAAGAGCATTCTGAACCCCACCAATGATGGAATTAACCAATCTTGGCACACAGAACTCCCATGACCAACAGGAAATACTGGAAGTCTTTGGTGGGCATTGACCTTGAGTTTTGGAGTTGTAGTTCACCTCTATCCAGAGAGCACTGTGGACTCAAATAATGATGGATCTGGACCAAACTTGACACGAATATTCCATATGCCCAAATATGAACACAGATGGAGTTTGGGGGAAATAGGCCTTGACATTTGGGAGTTGTAGTTGCTGGGATTTATAGTTCACCTACAAACAAAGAGCATTCTGAACCCCACCAATGATGGAATTAACCAATCTTGGCACACAGAACTCCCATGACCAACAGGAAATACTGGAAGTCTTTGGTGGGCATTGACCTTGAGTTTTGGAGTTGTAGTTCACCTCTATCCAGAGAGCACTGTGGACTCAAATAATGATGGATCTGGACCAAACTTGACACGAATATTCCATATGCCCAAATATGAACACAGATGGAGTTTGGGGGAAATAGGCCTTGACATTTGGGAGTTGTAGTTGCTGGGATTTATAGTTCACCTACAATCAAAGAGCATTCTGAACCCCACCAATGATGGAATTAACCAATCTTGGCACACAGAACTCCCATGACCAACAGGAAATACTGGAAGTCTTTGGTGGGCATTGACCTTGAGTTTTGGAGTTGTAGTTCACCTCTATCCAGAGAGCACTGTGGACTCAAATAATGATGGATCTGGACCAAACTTGACACGAATATTTCATATGCCCAAATATGAACACAGATGGAGTTTGGGGGAAATAGACCTTGACCCTTGTCCCGGTTTACTGCCAAGGAGAGGAGGCAGGGGAAGCGAGTCCCCCTCCTCTCCCTGGGTGTAAACCGGGACATGGGTCGGGTTATTTCTTAGTGGGGAAGAGGCCGCCCGCACGGCAGCCCTTTCCCCACTAAAATATAAGCCGACCTAGGCTTGGGTCGGCTTATATCTTAGCGAGGAAGGGGCTGCCGTGTGGACGGCCTCTTCTTGGCTAAGATATAAGCCGGCTGCAGCCTGAGTCGGGTTATATCTTAGCCAGAAAGAGGCTGGCCGGGCCCAGCCTCTTCCTGGCTAAGATATACATACACCTATCAGGCCAACGAGTGACCGTCACTCATCAAAACACTGAAAAGCACAGCAGAAGTCCCAAAAAATACATTACAACGCATGCACAAAATGACAACAACACACACACCTATATATAGACATATACAAAAATATATACACACAAAAGCACATATACACAGACCGGGCCACAGCAATGCGTGGCAGGGGACGGGTAGCACAATAAATATTACGTATTGTATTGTATTATATTGTATTGTGGCATGTTATATTATATTATCATATGATATCTATTATATAAATGGGTTCACGTCATGTGATGTATACCTCAAACAAAGGAACCATACAACGCAGAAACACAATACTTGCCAACAGAAATAGGCCTCAAGCAACGTACGTTTGTAGCAAAGAAACTTTCCCCCCCAAAACCTAAAAGGCCCCCAAAACAAGGAGTAAAAATAAAACTACATTTCCCAGCATCCTCCGGGGCAGCCAAAGACTCACCCAGCCTCTACATTCTGAACAACATGATTGGCTGCCAATAAGGGCGGATTTGCATAACTGCTGCACTGGCCAGCCAACATGAAAATTCCGACCCATAACAAGCTGCCAAAACAGAATAAGGAAAAGGCCCGAGCCAATCCCCAACACAAACACCCAAATCACTTCCAACCGAAAATTTACACCCCAAAGAATCACAGACCACGCCCAAAATTGACAGTAAGGCTTCATTAACTTGATTCTCCCGACTAGGCCTCAGCTCATTGGACATTGTGTATGGCCTGAATTGACAGTAAGGCTTCATTAACTTGCTGTTCCTAACTAGGCCTCAGCTCATGGGACATTGTGTATGGCCTGAATTTACAGTAACCTACCTTGGCACACAGAGCCCCGACCATGCATGATGGGACTTGAAGTACCACCATGGAAAATGGGATTTGTAGTACTTCAAAACCCATCATTCCCCACAGACCACTGTGGTCCAGAACCAAGACCAATAAAGACCCAATTTGGCACACCATGCCCCCCATGACCCACACTCCATCCAACTGCAGTTTAGAGGAGGGCACACCGTGGATGATTAGACTTTCTCGCATCTCCTAAAAAGGGCACAGCAACGCGTGCCGGGTACAGCTAGTTATACTATAAATTGCATCATGTATAGCAGGGGTCGGGAACCTTTTTGACTCAGAGAGCCATGAAAGCCAAATATTTGGAAATTTATTTCAGTGAGAGCCATATAAGATCTATCTATCTATGTATATAATAAAAGAGAATGTTTGCGGCGGGAGGTGCGGAGGGCGGGAGGTGCGGTGGCACACAGAACCCCCAAAACCTACTCTACATCCTGGTGCAGTTTGAGGGAGGATGGACCATGGATAACGGGACTTGCAGTGCTTAGAGCACTGTGGCCCACACCAATGATGGATCAGGACCAAAGTTGGCACACAGAGCCCCCAGGACCCACTCTACATTCTGCTGCAGTTTGGAGGAGGGTGGACCACAGATGATGGGACTTGCAGTAACTCCACAGAATATGGGATCTGGCACACAGTGCCCCCATAAGTACTCTCCATCCAAGGACCCATGGAGGATGAGATTTCTACTACAGACCACTAAAGACCATGATCGACACACAGCCCTGAACCACTGCAGTATGGAGTGTGGACCATGGATGATGGGACTTGAAGTATCAAAGACTAACCTTGGCACACGATGCCTTTCTCAAATAACCCCCAAGCAGCGCCGGGTCCCCAAGCTAGTATATAATATATTTTAAGACTGAATTCAACTAAATGTGAGTCTATACATACATACTATGAGGAAAGGATTTCCCCGGCAGAGTGATGGGACACGTCAGACCTGGCTCTGCAAAAGGCACGCTCAGGACTCTGGGAAGGAAGAGAAGATGGAAGGAAGGAAGGAAAGACAGAGGAAAAAAAGGAGGGGGGGAGAGGAAGGAAGAAAAGAAGAACAAACTATGGAAAAGGAAGAAAAGAAAAGCAGGAGAGAGACAAGGAGAGGAAAAGAAGGAAGGAAATGGGAAGGGAGGAAAGGAAGGGGAGTGAGGAAAAAGTAAAATAACGGAGGGGGGAAAAGAAAAGAAAGAAGGCGAGAGAGAGGGAAGTGAAAAGAAAGGAAGGAGAAGGAAAGGAAGAGACGGAAGGAAGAGGGGGGAAAGATCAGGAAGGAAGGAAGGGAGGGAGGGAGGGGTGGGGGAGAATGGAGGAAAGGAAGGTGAGAGGGAGGGAAAAGGGAGGAGAGAAGGAAAGAATAGAAGAGGAAGGAAGAGGGAGAATGGAGGAAAGAAGGGAGAGAGGGAGGGAAAAGGAAGGAGAGAAGGAGACGGAAAGGGTGAAGGGGAGAAAGGAAGGAAGGAAGAGGACGGAAGGAAGAGGGAGAATGGAGGAAAGAAGGAAGGGGAGAGAGGGAGGGAAAGGAAGGAGAGAAGGAGAAGGAAAGGATGAAGGGGAGAAAGGAAGGAAGGAAGAGGGAGAATGGAGGAAAGAAGGAAGGGGAGAGAGGGAGGGAAAAGGAAAGAGATAAGGAAAGAATGGAAGAGGAAGGAAGAGGGAGAATGGAGGAAAGAAGGGAGAGAGGGAGGGAAAAGGAATGAGAGAAGGAGAAGGAAAGGAAGGAAGAGGGAGAAAGGAAGGAAGGAAGAGGAAGGAAGGAAGGAAGGAAGGAAGGAAGGAAGGAAGGAAGGAGGAGAATGGAGGAAAGAAGGAAGAGGAGAGAGGGAGGGAAAAGGAATGAGAGAAGGAGAAGGAAAGGGTGAAGGGGAGAAAGGAAGGAAGGAAGGAAGGAAGGAAGGAAGGAAGGAAGGAAGGAAGGAAGGAAGGAAGGAAGAGGGAGGATGGAGGAAAGAAAGAGGAGAGAGGGAGGGAAAAGGAAGGAGATAAGGAAAGAATGGAAGAGGAAGGAAGAGGGAGAATGGAGGAAAGAAGGGAGAGAGGGAGGGAAAAGGAATGAGAGAAGGAGAAGGAAAGGGTGAAGGGGAGAAAGGAAGGAAGGAAGGAAGGAAGGAAGAGAATGGAGGAAAAGAAGGAAGAGGAGAGAGGGAGGGAAAAGGACGGAGATAAGGAAAGAATGGAAGAGGAAGGAAGAGGGAGAATGGAGGGAAAGAAGGAGAGAGGGAGGGAAGGAAGGAAGGAAGGAGAGAAGGAGAAGGAAAGGGTGAAGGGGAGAAAGGAAGGAAGGAAGGAAGGAAGGAAGGAAGAGGGAGAATGGAGGAAAGAAGGAAGAGGGAGAGAGGGAGGGAAAAGGAAAGAGAGAAGGAGAAGGAAAGGGAAGAGGAAGGAGGGAGAATGGAGGAAAGAAGGAAGAGAGAGAGGGAGGGAAAAGGAAGGAGAGAAGGAGAAGGAAGAGGGAGAATGGAGGAAAGAAGGGAGAAAGGAAGGAAGGAAGGAAGGAAGGAAGGAAGGAAGGAAGGAAGGAAGGAAGGAAGGAAGGAAGAGAATGGAGGAAAGAAGGAAGAGGAGAGAGGGAGGGAAAAGGAAGGAGATAAGGAAAGAATGGAAGAGGAAGGAAGAGGGAGAATGGAGGAAAGAAGGGAGAGAGGGAGGGAAAAGGAATGAGAGAAGGAGAAGGAAAGGGTGAAGGGGAGAAAGGAAGGAAGGAAGGAAGGAAGGAAGGAGGAGAATGGAGGAAAGAAGGAAGGGGAGAGAGGGAGGGAAAAGGAAGGAGATAAGGAAAGAATGGAAGAGGAAGGAAAGGAAAAAGGAAGAGGGAGGGAGGAAAGAAAGTAGGGAAAGAGGGAGGAAAAGAATGAAAGAAAAAGAGAGGGAAAAGAAAGGAAGGAAGGGGAAGAAGGGCGCGGGGCCAAGGCGGGCCTTGGTGTTGATGTCAGTGAGGCAGTCCCACTGGAAGGCGTCGAAGAGGCAGCGGCTCTTGAGCTGCCCAACGATGAGGGCAACGAACTGGGCGTCCCCCGGGGGCAGCAAGGCCTGTGGTGGGGGGCGAAGAGGAAGACGAGGACGAGGCGTCGCTGCTGGGCTCCGCCATCCCCGGAGAAGAGGGGGATGAGGAAGAGGCGACGATGGTGGCATGGAAGCGGCAGTCGCGGCGCATTTGCGTCACTCCTCCCCGCTGCATGCTGGGAAACCGAGGCCCGGGCTGCTCTAGAGAGCCAGATGCAATCATGAAAAGAGCCACATTTGTAGGTTGTGGGGGTTCTGTGTGGGAAGTTTGCCCCAAACATGTTGCTGGTGGGGCTCAGAATGCCCTTTGATTGTAGGTGAACTATAAATCCCAGCAACTACAACTCCCAAATGACAATTTTTTTTTAGTGATGGCCACTCCTTATAGTTGTCTTTTGGCCAAATTTGGCAGCAATTCGTCCAGTAGTAAGAAATCCGTTTGCGTGCCGCGCCGCCGCCCCTCCTCCCTTGCGTGGAGTGACGACGCAAGGGAGGAGGGCCGGCAGCGCGACTTCCCTCCGCCTCCTTCTCCCTGGCCTGGCGAGGCGGAGAGAAGCCGCGCCGCCGCTGCTCCTCCCTTGCGTCGCCACGCAAGGGAGGAGGGGCGGCGGCGCGGCTTCGCCTCCTCCCTGCCTGGCGACGCCACGCCAGGGAGGAGGCAGTGAGGAGTCCCGCCGCCGACCCTCCTCCCTTGTGTCGCGCCAGCCCCGCCGAAAAGAGGGTGGGCGGCGCGCAGGACGCATGGCGGAAGGGCGCCTCTTTCTCTTCCTTGCCCGCCCTGCTTCCTTCAATCCGGCGGGGAGGGGCGGAGTAAGGAGCGGAGTCGATCCTCCCTCCCTCCTAAAGCAGAGCAAAGGGAGGGGCTGGCGCGCATGCGCCCTTTTTGGGGGGGATTTTAAAAAATAGGGGTCCGGATCCGCTGCCCCCCCAAACGTGCCGCCCGAGGCCATGGCCTCGGGTGGCCTTATGGGTAATCCGGGCCTGGGGTCAACTGTAAAATAGAATGTGTGGAAGGGCCCTCCTGGGTTATCTGAGGTCCTTTCCACACAGTTGAATAAAATCCCATGTTATCTGCAGTGCGCTAACACAACCCTCTCCTACTCAAATTGTCCGACTGCAGCTCCACATCAACCAAAGCCCGGTCCCAAAGCCACGTCTTTTGCTTTTTTCTAAAGGAAAGGAAGGAAGAAGTTGATCTAATTTCGCTGGGGAGCGAGTTCCACAGGCGAGGGGCCACTACCAAGAAGGCCCTGTCCGTCGTCCCCACCAAACGCATTGGCGACGGAGGTGGGATCGAGAGCAGGGCCTCCTCGGAAGATCATAAATTTGGAGGAGAGATGCATTCGGACAAGTAAGCTGGGCCAGAACCGTAAAGGGCTTTAAAGGTCAAAACCAGCACTTTGAATTGTGTTCAGAATTAGATCGGCAGCCAGTGGAGCTGACACAACAGAGGAGTGGTGTGCTCCCTGGATGTCGCTCCCTTTAGTAACCTAGCTGCCGACCGCTGGACTAGTGGAAGTTTCTGAACAGTCTTCAAAGGCAGCCCCACGTAGAGTGCGTTGCAGTAGTCCATGCGGGGATGTAACAAGAGCATGGACCACTGTGGCCAGATCAGACTTCCCAATATAGAAATAAATAAATATCTTTATATTCTGAATACATGCATCATTACATATGGCTCAATGACTTTGGGTGATTTGGTTCTTTGTCTTTACTTTTCTCATTCTACTATGTGGTAGTTGCTCTGTAGCCTACCTTGTGTTGTTGTTGTTGTTGTTTTTGACTTACAGTAGGCTAGGCTACCCAGTGTTCTGATTGGCTACACTGAGAAGCCATTGAAATCCACAAGCAGGTGGACAATGTCAACGGAAAGGAGGAAACTGTGAAAATGAACACAATCTGGCTCCTAGTATTTTTTAAAAGCTCTCAAATCAGGACAGTAAAGAAAGAGTTATACTTAGAAAATGGTAGAATTCCAGACAAGAATCAATCGGGGCCAGCTAACACCTCCCAACAAAGGATACCCCTGGCAGAAATCATCAAGACCTTGAAGCTGCAAGGCCATTCAGACATACTCATGCGCTACGTGCAGCTGATGCCATTGAAATCCACAAGCAGGTGGACAATGTCAACCGAAAGGAGGAAGCCGTGAAAATGAACACAAGCTGGCTAACAATATTTTTAAAAAACTCAAAAATCAGACAGGAAATAATCAAGGCCAGGTAACACCTCCCAACAAAGGACTCCCCCAGGCAGGAAGCAGCCGGGCTTTGAAGCTGCAAGGCCATTCACTGCGAATCAAGGTGGCCAATGGCAACATGCACGCTTGCTTCAAACAGACAAGAGTTCTTCCTCCCACCCTGGACTCCCCCAGGCAGGAAGCAGCCGGGCTTTGGAGCTGCAAGGCCATTCACTGCGAATCAAGGTGGCCAATGGCAACATGCACGCTTGCTTCAAACAGACAAGAGTTCTTCCTCCCACCCTGGACTCCCCAGGCAGGAAGCAGCCGGGCTTTGGAGCTGCAAGGCCATTCACTGCGAATCAAGGTGGCCAATGGCAACATGCACGCTTGCTTCAAACAGACAAGAGTTCTTCCTCCCACCCTGGACTCCCCAGGCAGGAAGCAGCCGGGCTTTGAGCTGCAAGGCCATTCACTGCGAATCAAGGTGGCCAATGGCAACATGCACGCTTTGCTTCAAACAGACAAGAGTTCTTCCTCCCACCCTGGACTCCCCAGGCAGGAAGCAGCCGGGCTTTGGAGCTGCAAGGCCATTCACTGCGAATCAAGGTGGCCAATGGCAACATGCACGCTTGCTTCAAACAGACAAGAGTTCTTCCTCCCACCCTGACTCCCCAGGCAGGAAGCAGCCGGGCTTTGGAGCTGCAAGGCCATTCACTGCGAATCAAGGTGGCCAATGGCAACATGCACGCTTGCTTCAAACAGACAAGAGTTCTTCCTCCCACCCTGGACTCCCCAGGCAGGAAGCAGCCGGGCTTTGGAGCTGCAAGGCCATTCACTGCGAATCAAGGTGGCCAATGGCAACATGCACGCTTGCTTCAAACAGACAAGAGTTCTTCCTCCCACCCTGGACTCCCCAGGCAGGAAGCAGCCGGGCTTTGAGCTGCAAGGCCATTCACTGCGAATCAAGGTGGCCAATGGCAACATGCACGCTTGCTTCAAACAGACAAGAGTTCTTCCTCCCACCCTGACTCCCCAGGCAGGAAGCAGCCGGGCTTTGGAGCTGCAACGCCATTCACTGCGAATCAAGGTGGCCAATGGCAACATGCACGCTTGCTTCAAACAGACAAGAGTTCTTCCTCCCACCTTGACTCCCCCAGGCAGGAAGCAGCCGGGCTTTGGAGCTGCAAGGCCATTCACTGCGAATCAAGGTGGCCAATGGCAACATGCACGCTTGCTTCAAACAGACAAGAGTTCTTCCTCCCACCCTGACTCCCCAGGCAGGAAGCAGCCGGGCTTTGGAGCTGCAAGGCCACTCACCGCGAATCAAGGTGGCCAATGGCAACATGCCCGCTTGCTTCAAACAGACAAGACTACTTCCTCCCTACCTTGACTCCCCCAGGCAGGAAGCAGCCGGGCTTTGGAGCTGCAAGGCCATTCACTGCGAATCAAGGTGGCCAATGGCAACATGCACGCTTGCTTCAAACAGACAAGAGTTCTTCCTCCCACCCTGGACTCCCCCAGGCAGGAAGCAGCCGGGCTTTGGAGCTGCAAGGCCATTCACTGCGAATCAAGGTGGCCAATGGCAACATGCACGCTTGCTTCAAACAGACAAGAGTTCTTCCTCCCACCCTGGACTCCCCCAGGCAGGAAGCAGCCGGGCTTTGGAGCTGCAAGGACACTTGACCCGGGCCTCACCCATGCGGCCGCTCACGCCCTCCTCGGCCTGCCCTTCTCTCCTCCTCTCAGCCTCCCAGGCGCCATCTTGGTTCGTGTGCCACAGTTTCCGAGGCACGTGCGCTCTTGTTGCCCTCCTCCCCGGAACCAAATTTCTCACCGCCTTCGTTTCGCACCCGGACGCATATCGGGAAAGGACCACCGCTGACGTCACAACCCAAAAGCAATCGGATTGGTGTTGGTGGCAGGAGCTGCGAGCACGGAGGACCGCCTTGTGCGCATGCGCAGTAGGGGAAAAACAGGCCCCCTTCTCACCTCAGCCTTCTCAGCGTCCTCGGCCGGCAGAGCGGAGCGTGAGTGCGGGACTGTGCGCATGCGCAAAACGGTTTCAGAGCTGCGTAGAGGCGTCTGCGCACGCGCAGAAAACTTCTTTATTATTTAGTCTTATTATATTATTATTTTACTTAGATTATATTTAATATATATTTATTGTGTACAAACTTCCTTACTTTTTATTTATATCATATTATATTATATTTTATTAGATTATATTTAACATAAAAATATTATATATAAACTTCCTTATTATTTATATATTTATTATAATATAATTATTATTTTATTAGATTATATTTAATATATAAAATATTTCATATAAACTTATATATAATAAATATAATAATATATAATAAATATAAGTAATATGATTATGTTATTAAATTATATTTAATATATATTCATTATATATAAACTTCCTATTATCATTTATATATTTATTATATAATTATTATTTTATTAAATTATATTTAGTATATATTTATTATGTATAAACTTCCTTATTTATATATATGGTATTTGTTATTATAATTATTTTATTAGATTATATTTAATATATAATTATATATAAACTTATTTATAATAAATATTATAATAAATATAATATTTTAGTATGATTGTTATTACATTATATTTAATATATATTTATTATATATCAACTTATTATCATTTATATACCTGTATTTATTATATTATTATTTTATTAAATTATATTTAGTATATATTTATGTAGAAACGTTATTTATATATATATTTATTATTACAATTATTTTATTAGATTATATTCAATATATAAATTATATATAAACTTTCTTAATACTTATATATTTCTTATAACATTATATTTATGTTATTACATTATATTTAATATATATTTAGTATATATTAACTTCCTTATTATTTATATACTTATAATTATTTTATTATATTATACTTTTTATTTGTGATATTTATTATTATATTTAATTACTTTACATTCGTTATTGTTAGATTATGTTTTATTCTACAGTATATTATTACTTTACACTCATTTCTAATTTTATACTTTTGAGATAAGATATATATGACAAATATTTATAATACTAATAAATATAACAAATGCATTACTGTATAATAATGTAATACTAATAAATATAATAACAGTGTATAATGATATAAAGCTAATAAATATATTACAGTACATATGCATGTGATAAATATAATACTAATAAATTATTAAATAATAATAAATGAAATAATTCGCTGGTTAAACTGCTGAGCTGCTGCACTTGCTGACCGAAAGGTTGGCGGTTCAAATCCAGGGAGCGGGGTGAGCTCCTGCTGTTAGTCCCTGCTCCTGCCAACCTATTAGTTCAAAACCATGCAAATGTGAGTAGATGAATAGGTAGTGCTTCTGCCGGCCACATGACCTTGGAGGCGTCTATGGACAACGCTGGCTCTTTGGCTTAGAAATTGAGATGAGAGCCACCGCCCAGATTTGCACACAACTAGACTTTATGTCAGGGGAAAACCTTTACCTTTTAATACATGTAGTACATATAAATGTAACAAATATAACCGTAACATATGATAATAAATATCCTGTATTTCTATCCCTTTTTCCAGGGAAAAGGACCTGGAAGAGGTGCTACAGACGCTCACGGTGTTTGTCAAGGTGTCCAAGGGGCAGGTGGCCAAGGAGGACCTCTTCGAAGCCTTTGGGACAGAGGACCAGACGGAAATATGCAAGCAGGTGGGCTGGGTGGCCCTCTGTCGGGAGGGATCGGATCATGCCTTTCTTTGGGGCCGAACCAGATAGCCTTTAGAGCAGTGTTTCCCAACCAGTGTGCCGTGGCACACTAGTGTGTCGTGAGCAATCATCAGGTGTGCCGTGGGAAATTGGAGATAGGAGAGAGAGAGAGAGCCCTCCTGTCCTACCGGGAAGCCTAGCTGGGGCTCAATCCCTTGCCTGAGTCCCGCAAACACAGCCTCCTTTTGGGAAGCCTTATGCTGCCGGACTCACCACTTGCCTTCTTGGGCTTCCTCCTTCCTCGGCCTCGGAAGGGTTTGAGCCGAAAGGCGGGGACTGCGTCAGGCGGAAAGAGAGAAGATCCTGGGATGGGACTTCCCCGAGTCCCCCGGCTGCCTGGGGGTGGATCTACACCACAGCATTCATGCAGGGAGGCACCCCTTGGTCTTCCAGGGATCAAGGCTGGGGAATCCCAGGATTTGTAGTTTGGGGAGGCTCAGGATGGTGTCAAACTACCACTCCCGTGATTCCCTCGCACTCAGCCAAGGCGGGTCAAGGGGTGTTCGGGACACAGGGTTGAGGCACCTTTAAGCAGGGGTCAAAAACTAACAGGGTTTGCTCACTTAAGGCAGGCGTGGGCCAACTTGGGCCCTCCCTCCAGGTGGTTTGGCCTACAACTCTTGTCAGATTATTGCATTTTGAATAGCAATTCATGAGTCAGCACAAGATATATTTTCGCAGTTTGAGATGACCTGCAGTGTGACATGTTTGACACCAGATGGCGCTGTCTCAAGACTGCTAAATGGAACCTTTTTCTTTCTGTTACAAAGTGACAGTTTCTTTGTCAGTTGGGATTTAATATCTGTGAGGAAAGGATGTTTAGAAAGGTAGCTGTGATGGCTGTTGTTTTTCGATGTTTTGCCAGTTATTGTTAAATACAATTCAATACAAAGTTATACAAATTGAATGAGAGTTTCATTATTCACTCGAACAGAGACTGAGTTTTTTCCCCGATGGGGGAATTAAACTTCTATATTTCTGTTGCCTATCCGCTGTGACATAAATACTCGACGCCGAAGAACTCCCACCATTCATTCATACATACATACATACATACATACATTAGCTGTATAAATTTATTAGCTGTACCCGCCACGCGTTGCTGTGGCCAACCTTCCCTCTCTCTTTCCTTCCTTTCCTCTTTTTCTTTTCCTTCTTCTTTCCCTTTTTCTTCCTTCCTTCTCTGTTTCTTTCCTCCCTTTCTTTGCTCTTTGGTTCCATTCTTCCTTCTCTCTTCCCTTCCCTCCCTCTTTCTTTCCTTTTTCTTCTTCTTTCCCTTTTTCTTCCTTCCTTCTCTTCCTGTTTCTTTCTTCCCTTTCTTTGCTCTTTGGTTCCATTCTTCCTTCTCTCTTCCCTTCCGTCCTTCCTTCCCTCCCTCTTGCCTTCCTTCCTTCCCTCTTTTTCTGTTCCTTCTTCTTTCCCTTTTTCTTCCTTCCTTGTCTGTTTCTTTCTTCCCTTTCTTTGCTCTTTGGTTCCATTCTTCCTTCTCTCTTCTTCCTTCCTTCCCTCCCTCTTTCCTTCCTTCCCTCTTTTTCTGTTCCTTCTTCTTTCCCTTTTTCTTCCTTCCTTCTCTGTTTCTTTCCTCCCTTTCTTTGCTCTTTGGTTCCATTCTTCCTTCTCTCTTCCCTTCCTTCCTTCCCTCTTTTTCTGTTCCTTCTTCTTTCCCTTTTTCTTCCTTCCTTCTCTGTTTCTTTCCTCCCTTTCTTTGCTCTTTGGTTCCATTCTTCCTTCTCTCTTCCCTTCCTTCCTTCCTTCCCTCTTTCCTTCCATCTTTTTCTGTTCCTTCTTCTTTCCCTTTTTCTTCCTTCCTCTCTGTTTCTTTCCTCCCTTTCTTTGCTCTTTGGTTCCTTTCTTCCTTCCTTCCTTCCTTCCTTCCTTCCTTCCTTCTTCCTTCCTTCCTTCCTTCCTTCCTGATGCCTAAGAACACAGAGAGAGACTGACAGCTGTTGAGCAAGACCTTTGTGTGTGTCTTTCTGCCATTCCTGCCAGGATATCTATGTTGTGTTCATCGAAACAGGCCCAGGTTCCAAACTGAGTGTATAAATACATTTAAAAACATATTAAGTACATGTATTACAGTGTTAGAGTGTCATTTTGTGTCATTTTGGTTGGTGGTGTGCCCCAGGATTTTGGAAATGTAAAAAATGTCCCGCGGATCAAAAAAGGTTGAAAAACACTGCTTTAGAGGTCCCTTCAGACTCCAGGACTCTATGATCTATCCCTATGATCAACCATATCTATCAATCAGCCTATCTCACTCACATCTATGGCTGGGTGGCCACCTATCGGGAAGGATCGAATGGTGCCTTCCTTTAGGCAAAAGGGGCTGGTCCCTTCCAGCTTTAATAATACTGTATAATGATATAAAGCCAATAAATATAATACATATACATGTGAGAAATATAATAATACTAATAATAATACTAATAATCTGAGTCCCTCTATGGAGGTGAGGAGATCGAGATGCAAAAGTTTGAAGTAAATAAATAAAATAAATCAATTAGGATTGTATTACTATCATTATTATCGTTATTATTGTCGGAATGCATGGCCTTCGGGGATTCCTTCCAGCCCTATGATTCTGTGATTATCATCATCTTAGTATTATTATTATTATTAAGCAGAGGCTGGCTGGCCCTCTGTTTGGAGGGATCAGATGGTTTCTTCCTGACAGAAGGGGGTTGGTCCAGATGGTCTTTAGAGGTCCCAACTTCTCTAGGATTCTATGAGATACCCCATTCTCAAACATTTCCTGATCTATTGAGATAGAGCGATCAATAATCATACCTATGGCTGTCGGGAGGGAGGGATCCGATGGTGCCTTCCTTTAAGTCAGGTTGAATGTCAGAGGTGGAGATGCGAAGCACCCCTGAGAGATGGCCACCCAGCCTCTGTTTAAAAGCCCCCAATGAAGGAGCCTCCACTACACCCTGCGGCAGAGAGTTCCACTGCTGAACGGCTCTCACAGTCAGGAAGTTTTCTCATGTTCAGGTGGAATCTCCTTTTTTGTAGTTTGAAGCCATTGTTCCATTGCGTCCTGGTCTCCAGGGCAGCAGAAAGGAAGCTTGCTCCCTCCTCCCTATGGCTTCCCCTCAGATATTGATCCATGGCCCTCATTATGTCTCCTCTCAGCCTTCTCTTCTCCACGCCCAGCTCTTGAAGCCGCTCCTCATAGCGCTTGTTCTCCAGGCTCTTGAGAACAATTTATACATTATATTGAAATGTAATGTTCTTTAGTGAGAAAAAGAATTGATTTTGTCATTTGGGAGATGTAGTTGCTGGGAGTTATAGTTCACCTGCAATCAAAGAGCATTCTCAACTTCACCAATGATGGAACTAAACCAAACGTGGCACACAGGAGACTCTATGACCAATAGAAAATGCTACAAGGGTTTGGTGGGCATTGACCTTGAGTTTGGGAGTTGTAGTTTACCAACATCCAGAGAGCACTATGGACTCAAACAATGTTGGATCAGGACCAAACTTGGCACAAATACTGAATATGCCCAAATGAGAACACTGGTGGAGTTTGGGGGAAATAGAGCTTGACAATTGGGAATTGTAGTTGCTGGGATTTATAGTTAACCCACAATCAAAGAGCATCATGAAATCCAGCAACAATGGAATTGAACCAAACTTGGCACACTGAACTCTCATGAGACCAACAGAAAGTACTGAAAGGGTTTGCTGGGCATTGACCTTGAGTTTGGGAGTTGTAGTTCACCAACATCCAGAGAGCACTATGGACTCAAACAATGTTGGATCAGGACCAAACTTGGCACAAATACTGAATATGCCCAAATGAGAACACTGGTGTTAATTTGGGGGAAATAGAGCTTGACAATTGGGAATTGTAGTTGCTGGGGTTTATAGTTAACCCACAATCAAAGAGCATCATGAAATCCAGCAACAATGGAATGGAACCAAAGTTGGCACACTGAACTCTCATGAGACCAACAGAAAGTACTGAAAGGATTTGCTGGGCATTGACCTTGAGTTTGGGAGTTGTAGTTCTCGTACATTCAGAGAGCATTGTAGACTCAAATGATGGATCTGGACCACACTTGGCACGAATCCTCAAAATAGACATTTGGGAGTTGGAGTTGCTGGGCTGTATTATTATTATGTACTTATTATATTATGTTATTATATTATTATTATTATATTATGTTATTATATTATTATTATGTATTATGTATTATTATTATGTATTATTATTATGCACTTATTAAGGATGCTCCCTGGTCTCCTCCTCTTCTCCCCCCTCCCTCCCTCTCTTGTCGATCGCTCTGCTTGCCTGACTGCCTCGCACTCTCGCCCTGGCCGCCTCGCCCTCTCGCCCGCTCTGGCTCTCCCAGCGCCTGCAACAGCAAGGCCAGGCAGGTAGAGCTGGAGTGGGCGAGCGGAGGAGCGGGCGCGTGGTGTGTGTGTCCTGTGAGTGACGCGGGATGGTGAGCACTCCAAAGCTGCCGCTCCTCCGCCTGTCTGCCAACACAGGCCCCACAGAGCCCGCGATCGGATGGCGACAGCGACACCCCTTCCTCTTGGCCCTGCCCCCGACGCCCTTCTCCCGGGCCGTAGAGAACCGGCTGCCGGGCCAGATACGGCCCATGGGCCGTAGGTTGCCCACACCTGCCCTTGGGGATGCAACAAGGTTCAGTACTGTCCCCGATGTTATTCAACATCTACATGACACCGCTGGGAGAGATCATTCGGAGTTTCGGAGTAAGGTGTTACCTGTACGCAGATGACGTCCAGATCTGTCACTCCTTCCCACCTGTCACCAAGGAGGCTGTCCAGACTTTGAACCGGTGCTTGGCTGCTGTGTCGGACTGGATGAGGGCTAGCAAATTGAAACTTAATCCAGACAAGACAGAGGTCCTCCTGGTCAGTCAAAAGGCCGAACAGGGCATAGGGTTGGATGGGGTGACACTCCCCCTGAAGACGTAGGTTCGCAGCCTGGGAGTGATCCTGGACTCATCGCCGAGCCTGGAAGCCCAGGTCTCGGCGGTGGACAGGGGAGCCTTTGCACAGTTACGACTCGTGCGCCAGCTGCGCCCGTACCTTGGGAAGTCTGATCTGGCTACGGTCGTCCACGCTCTGGTCACATCCCGAACAGATTACTGCAACACACTCTACATGGGGCTGCCTTTGAAGACAGTTTGGAAATTGCAATTAGTCCAGCGGGCGGCAGCCAGATTAGTAACGGGAGCTACATACAGGGAGCATACCACCCCCTGTTGGGCCAGCTCCACTGGCTGCCGGTCCAATTCCGAGCTCAATTCAAAGTGCTGATTTTGACCTTTAAAGCACTATACGGTTCTGGCCCAGCTTACTTGTCTGAACGCATCAGCCGCTACGTCCCACCTCGTACTCTAAGATCATCCGGGGAGGCCCTGCTCTCGCTCCCGCCTACTTCTCAAATGCGGCTGGTGGGGACGAGGGAGAGGGCCTTCTCGGTGGTGGCTCCCCGCCTGTGGAATGCGCTCCCTATCGATGTACGATCCACCTCATCCCTCCTGGCATTCAGGAAAAAAGTGAAATCCTGGCTGTGGGACCAGGCGTTTGCACACCAGCACAAGGCGGCACTTTAGATGGGATTTTAATGGAAAGTGGATGAACAGGGCCAATGCTTTTATGGACAGAACATTGTTTTAATCTGGAATGAATGTGTATGATGTTTAGGTAATTGTATTTTAATGTATTTTAATTGTTGAAGGGTTCTGGGGTTATATATTTTTACTGTGGGCATCGAATTGCGCCTTACTGTAAGCCGCTCTGAGTCCCCCCTCGGGGGTTGAGAAGAGCGGGGTAAAATCCTGAAATAAATAAATAATAATAAATAAACAACGCAAGAGGTGTGCTATGGGTATAAACACTAACAGACTGCAACCAGTCAGGGATAATTAACAACCATTGTCAAAATAGGCATCACCCAAAGCTATTGACCTACTCAGACGTAATCAGTCAAGAAGATAGTAGTATTGAACCAATTGAATATCAAAATGTTTTAGTAATAGAGGTACTCAACGTAATCAAATACACAGGAATATCAATAACACATTAGAGGGATATAAAATCTACAGTCACAATCTATCAAAAGCCAGCTGCGCCCGTACCTTGGGAAGTCTGATCTGGCTACGGTCGTCCACGCTCTGGTCACATCCCGAATAGATTACTGCAATGCACTCTACATGGGGCTGCCTTTGAAGACAGTTCGTAAATTACAACTAGTCCAACGGGCGGCAGCCAGATTACTAACTGGAGCTACATACAGGGAGCATACCACCCCCCTGTTGTGTCAGCTCCACTGGCTGCCTGTCCATGTCAGATTATTGCATTTTGAATAGCAATTCATGAGTCAGCACAAGATATATTTTCGCAGTTTGAGATGACCTGCAGTGTGACATGTTTGACACCAGATGGCGCTGTCTCAAGACTGCTAAATGGAACCTTGAGGAATGTCAGTTACAAAGTGACAGTTGGGATTTGACAGTTGGGATTTAATATCTGTTTGAGGAAAGGATGTTTAGAAAGGTAGCTGTGATGGCTGTTGCATTTTTTCGATGTTTTGCCAGTTATTGTTAAATACAATTCAATACAAAGTTATATATTTACCTTGTGAATTGAATGAGAGTTTCATTATTCACTCGAACAGAGACTGGAGTATTTTGGGCCGATGGGGAATTAAACTTCTATATTTCTGTTGCCTATCCATCTGACATAAATATTCAACTATTCAAGACAAGTGGCAAGCCAGATTACTAACTGAGCTACATACAGGGAGCATACCACCCCCTGTTGTGTCAGCTCCACTGGCTGCCTGTCCACTTCTGGGCTCAATTCAAAGTGCTGGTCTTGACCTTTAAAGCTCTATACGGTTCTGGCCCAGCTTACTTGTCCGAACGCATCCGCCGCTACATCCCACCTCGTAATTTAAATTCATCCGGGGAGGCCCTGCTCTCGCTCCCGCCGACTTGTGGGAGTATGGTTATCTGCTACATTTCCTGGTGGGGACGAGGGAGAGGGCCTTCTCGGTGGTGGCTCCCCATCTGTGGAATGCGCTTCCTAGTGACATACGATCAATTCCATCCCTCCTGACATTCAGGAAAAAAGCCTGGCACAAGGCAGCAATATTTATTTATTTTTTAACTTAAATGAATGCGTATGATATGTTGATGTAATTGTATTTTATTGTGTAATGTTTTGGGGGGTTTTATACTGTGTTTTATGTGTTTTACTGTGTTGGCATCGAATTGTGCCTTTTTGGAAGCTGCTCTGAGTCCCCCCTCGGGGGTTGAGAAGAGCGGGGTAAATAAATAAATAAATAAATTCTCAATATCATCATACCAATATATCACAGAGCCTAACACAAAGATATTTATAGTGTACCTAATGCATGTAAACAATTATTATATCAACATCATAACATAGAGCCTAAAGAAAGGCACACCTGGTAATATATATACAGAAAATACATATACACAAGGCCTTCAGAATAACACACATTTCAAGTCCATGAGTGGAAAGGTATCCATTCGTATAGAAGGAAGGCAGATGGTAATCCAAAACAGTTATAAGGATAGCTCCACTTATATTGAAGAAGGCAGCGAATAGGATGTTCCCCAAGGTGTGCGTTGGAAAAGTCAAGACGAAGGGCAGAGGAAAAAAACACAATTATAAGTTGAATCGCCATTCTGACTCAGAATTGTGTTTTTTTCCTGTGCCTTTCCTGTCCCCTTTTTCCTGGGCCCTTGGGGATGCCCTGGCTCCATCCGAGGAAGCCATGGAACTAGGAAACCCTGAAATTATGGCTATATTAATAATAATATTATTACTAATATTATAATATAACAATGTAATATATTATGTCAATATATTCTATTCTATTATCTAATAATTGTAATGTAATGTATTATTTTATAATAATATAATATGATATGTTATATATCAGGGCAGTCCAACGCCCCCCCAGCCCCTTCCCTCCGGCCCCCTATGCTTTTTAATATAAAAATTGAAAAATAAAATAAATAATAAAAATTTAAAAAAATACCTACCTCCGGGTTCGGAGCAAGTATTGCGAGAATACGCAATCCACACGGGATTTTCGCTGTCAACGCGAGATCACGCCGCGTTGACAGCGAAATCCCGTGCGGATTGCATATTCTCGCGATACTCTTCGGCTACTCTACTACTGGATCGCTGAGGCCCACAGACGCGATTAGGACCTTCTTCGACTCAGTCGATCATCGCCTCTCTCGTCGTCCGGTACTCCTGGATCCTGCGCGTTTGGAAAAGGAAGGCCGAAGCAGGGGCTCCTCATTCCCTCCCCCATCTCCCTCATGTATTAAATATAAAATTAAATATATTTAAAGATGAAAGAAGGGAGATGGGATACATTAAAATAAGGGGAGAGGGGAGGATGGAATTAAATATATTTAATATTAAATAAAAAATAAGGGGAGAGGGGAGGATGGAATTAAATATATTTAATATTAAATAAAAAATAAGGGGAGAGGGGAGGATGGAATTAAATATATTTAATATTATATAAAAATAAGGGGAGAGGGCGCCGGGGGAGAGGGCGGAGCCGGGGGCAGGGGCAGACCCTACGGCCCCCCAGGTCATCAGTGACCGGAATTCAGGCCCTGTTTTAAACAGTTGAATGCTGGCGAGTCCTCCTCCGTAGACGTCCATAAGTGGCGTTTGTAGTATCCAGGGCGTGTAGCCAAAATAATCCACAATAAACGGGAGGTAGGTAGGGATACTAAGTTCCCACGATATTTTTGGAGCAGGAGTGTTTCGGTTGATGCACTTGAAATGTCCCAAATCACTGGCATTCCCAAAGAGAAATAGCAATATCCCTCTGAGGTGCAGGAGCCTGGAGAATCGCCTCCAATGATGAAGAAGATAGTAAATATATACAGGCCCGGATTAATGGTTTGTGCCGCCCTAGGCCACACTCTGGAAGCCTTGCTCCCAGGGGCGGGGCCGCTTCCGGGGGGTGGGGCCATGCGTAGGCTCCTCCCACCCTCCGACTCAGGCAGGCCGCGTGGCGCCCAAGCCGGCCTAGCAAAGCGGACGCTTTAGGGAAGGAGGAGGAGCAGAAGGAATCCTTCCTTCCTTCCGCTCCTTCCCCAAAGCGTCCCCTCCGCCAGGCTGGGTTGGGCACCACGTGGCCTGTCTGAGTCCGAGGGTGGTAGGAGCCGACGCACGTGCGCGGGCGCATTGGAGGTTCTGGGAGTGTGTAGGTGCTACGCGCACAGGCGCAGAAGCACCCGAAGATCGCCATTTTTAAAAAAAAAAATTTTTTTTTTAAATTGGGGGGTCCGAATTTGGCACCCCCCCCATCCCCCATGGTTATGCTCATAGGCCACGGCCTAGTGTGGCCTTATGGATGATCCGGGCCTGAATATATAGTGGATAAAGGAAAAGGCAGAAATCTTCACCCCAATGGGTCTCAATTGAATATCAAAGTGTCCATAGCATTGGATATTCACATATAGGTTATACTCCTAGTCAGAATCATAGCAGGAAGGTTCTAGCCACGACGGTAGAGTTGTCATTGGCCAAGACTGTTTCGCCACAGACCAAGAGGTTTATTCTTACGTCCTGTCTCCGCCTCCATCACACCTGCAATAAAGGAAGATAGAATAATTATTATTATTATTACCATCAGAGATAGAGTTAAGACGACCCCAAGGAGCATCTAATCATAACGCCTTCTGCCATAAAGGGAATTATTATTATTATTGTTACCACCAGACACGGAGTTGGAAGGGACTCTTTAAGTGTCACCCGTTTCCATGAAGCAGAAATACAGAATTACTATTAGTATTATTACTATGCTTGGGGACCCAGGATTGGGTATCAGTACTGGGGTCATTTGAGAAGTGTAGCAGGATGTAGAGTGGGTCATGGGGGCTCTGTGTGCCAAGTTTGGTCTTGATCCATCAGTACTGGGAGTAGCAGTGGTATCATGAAATCTCTGAAGGTAGTGCAAGTCCCATCATCTGTGGTCTACCCTCCTCCAACCTGCAGCAGGATGCAGAGTGGGTCATGGGGGCTGTGTGTGCCAGGATTGGTCTTGATCCATCAGTACTGGGAGTAGCAGTGGTATCATGAAATTACTGAAGGTAGTGCAAGTCCCATCATCTGTGGTCCATTGGTCTCCTCCAACCTGCACCAGGATGCAGAGTGGGTGATGGGGGCTCTGTGTGCCAAGTTTGGTCTTGATCAGTCATTGGATGAGGGTCGCAGCGGCCTTGGGAAGTGAGTGTAGGTACTTCAAGTCCCATCATCCATGGTCCGCCCTCCTTCAAACTGCAGCAGGATGCAGAGTGGGTGATGGGGACTATGTGTGCCCAGTTTGGTCTTTATCGGTCTTTGTTGGGGGCTGCAGTGGTCCGTGGGAAATCAAAGGGATTTATAGTACTACAAATCCCATTATCTGTGGTCCATCTCCCCCAAACCGCAGCAGGACGTAAAAGGGGTCAGGGGGGTTATGTGTACCAAGTTTGGTGCAGGGCCATCACCCGCGCTGGTCGCTGTGACCTGTGAAAGTGGCAGCCAATCAGAACGCTGGCACATATCCACAAACGCACAAACAAACAAACCCACATACAAACATTCCACTTTATTAATATAGATAGAAGAAGATAGATAGATAGAAGATAGATTATTTGGACTTGTACGCCGCCACTCCCCGAGGGCTCAGAGCGGCTTACAGTCAAGTAAAAACACACAGAGGTAAAAGCAAACATCTTACACTAGCTTAAAGAAAGATTTCCGGCCTAGCAATCAAAGGCTAGCCGGAAAAGGCGAGTCTTGCAGGCCTTGCGGAAGGAGAGAAGGTCCCGCATGGCCCGTACATCGCTTGGAAGAGTGTTCCATGTTGACGGCGCCACTACGGAAAAGGCTCTGCGCCGAGTCAATGTGAGATGGATTGCTTTGGAGGTCGGTACTTCAAGTAGGTCCATTTGTTCGGAACGAAGTGCCCTCTGGGGTTGTTAGGGGAGGAGACGGTCCCTCAGATACAGCGGCTCCAGACCATGCAAAGCCTTGAAGGTTATCACCATCGCCTTGAAGGTGATCCGGTGCTCGACCGGAAGCCAGTGGAGCTGCTGGAGGATGGGAGTTATGGGACATCTCACTGGAGCCCCAGTGAGAAGTTGTGCAGCGGCATTCTGGGCGCGCTTAAGTTTCCGGATCACGGACAAGGGCAGACCAATGTAAAAGGCGTTACAATAGTCCAGTCTCGAGATGACCGTGGCTTAGAGCACCATGGCCAGGTCGTCTCTGGATAGATAGGGGGCCAAACGCCTAGCTTGCCGCAGATGGAAAAAGGCAGTTTTGCTGACGTTGGAGGCCTGGGCCTCCATCGACAGCAACGGGTCAAAAACAACCCCGAGGCTCTTAACTGAGGACGTCGGGCATAATGCATCGCCTTCCAAGCTAGGCAGTCGGGCCTCCCCACCCACCGGGCGGCCCAGCCACAGTATCTCCGTCTTTGCTGGGTTCACCCTCAATCTACTGGCACGCAGCCAACCAGTCACGGCTTTAAGGCACTGTTGGAAACGAGGGTACGGAGTCCGGCCGGCCTTCCATCTTCAGAACGAGATGGGTGTCGTCAGCGTACTGATAACATTCCGGCCCAAAGCTTCGCACCAGACCAGCAAGTGGTCGCATATAGATGTTAAATAATAAAGGGGAGAGAATGGCACCTTGAGGGACCCCACAGGTAAGGGGAGCCCTCTCGGAAACCACACCACCCCTTTACACTCGCTGTCCCCGGTTGTGGAGGAAGGACAACAGCCACTTCAAGGCTGTTCCCCTCACTCCAGCAACCGCAAGGCGGTGGGCCAAAAGGTTGTGATCGACCGTATCAAAAGCTGCTGTGAGGTCCAATAACAAGCAGTCCCTATTATTATTGTTACTAGACTCATACAGTTTGAGGGGGGACCCCAAGGGCCATCCAGTCCCACCCGCTTTTGCCAGGCAGAGAAGATGGCATTCCTGTTATATTATTATTATTATTACCACCAGACACGGAGTAGGGAGGGACTCCCAGGGCCCCTTCCGTGAAGCAGAAATACAGAATTACTATTTATTATTTTTATTAGACTCATACAGTGGGGAGGGGGGACCCCAAGGGCCATTCAGCCCCACCCCCTTTAGCCTATTATTACTAATACTATTTATTATTATCCTATTATATCATTATCCATCATCCCCATCCTATTATTACTATTATTATTACTATTAATTATTATTATTGGACTCATACAGTGGGGAGGGGGGACCCCAAGGGCCATCCAGTCCCACCCTCTTTTGCCAGGCGGAGAAGATGGCATCCCTATTATATCATTATCCATCATCACCATCTTATTATTATTACTATTATTACTATTTATTATTATTAGACTAATACAGTGGGGAGGGGGGACCCCAGGGGCCATCCAGTCCCACCCGCTTTTGCCTATTATTATTACTATTTATTATCCTATTATATCATTATCCATCATCACCATCCTATTATTATTACTATTATGATTATTAGACTCATACAGGGAGGAGGGGGGACCCCAGGGGCCATCCAGTCCCACCCCTTTTTCCTGTTATTATTACTATTTATTATTATCCTTTTGCATCATTATCCATCATCACCATCCTATTATTACTATTATTACTATTATTATTAGACTCATACAGTGGGGAGGGGGGACCCCAAGGGCCATCCAGTCCCACCCCCTTTAGTCTATTATTACTATCTATTATTATCCTTACTAGCTTGGGGACCCGGCCCTGCCTGGGTTATTTGAGAAAGGCATTGTGTGCCAAGGTTGGTCCTTATCAGATGTTTACGTGGCTTGCAGTGGTCTCTGGAAGTTAGTGAAGGTACTGCAATCCGATCGGCCATGGTCCATCCCCCTCCCAACAGCACCAGGATGTAGAGTGGGTCATGTGGGCTCTGTGTGCCACGTTTGGTCTTGATTCGTCATTGGATGAGTGAAACAGTGGTCTGTGGAAATGAGTAGAAGTACTTCAAGTCCCATCATCCATGGTCCACCCTCCTGTAAACTGCAGCATGATGTAGAGTGGGTCATGGGGGCTCTATGTGCCAACTGTGGTCTTGATCAGTCATTGGATGAGGGTTGCAGTGCTGTCGGGAAATGAGTGAATGTACTTCAAGTCCCATCATCCATGGTCCGCCCCCCTGCAAACTGCAGCAGGATGTAGAGTGGGTCATGGGGGCTCTGTGTGGCAAGTTTGGTCTTGATCAGTCATTGGATGAGGGTCGCAGCGGCCTTGGGAAGTGAGTGAATGTACTTCAAGTCCCATCATCCATGGTCCTGCCTCCTTCAAACTGCAATAGGATGCAGAGTGGGTCATGGGGGCTCTGTGTGCCAAGTTTGGTCTTTATCGGTCTTTGTTGGGGGCCGCAGTGGTCCGTGGGAACCAAAGGGATTTAAAGTACTACAAATCCCATAATCCGTGGTCCATCTCCCCCAAACCGCAGCAGGACGTAAAGGGGGTCAGGGGGGTTATGTGTACCAGGTTTAGTGCAGGGCCATCACCCGCGCTGGTCGCTGTGGCCTGTGAAATTGGCAGCCAATCAGAACGCTGGCACATATCCACAAACGCACAAACAAACCCAAATACAAACATTCCGATTTATTATATTATATTTATATATAATAATTATAATATAATAATATATAACATAACGGGCCTGTCAAACAGGCGGCCTGTGGGTCGCACACGGCCCGTGAGCCCCTTGGATGCGGCCCGCCTACCCAGGCCCGGATTAAGGCGTTTTTGCCGTCCTAGGCCACACTTGGGAAGCTGCGCCCCGCGGGGCGAGGCTTCCTCCCTCCTTCTCTCTGTGACCGATCACGGAGAGAAGCAGAAAGGGACGCCCCGCCCCCGGAGCGATGCTGGGCATGCTTCCCTTCCTCCTCCTCGTCGCCACGACTGCCTTCCTGGTTCGGCGACGAGGAGGAAGAGGAAGGGAGATGGGGCATGCCCAGCAGCGCCCTGTGGGCGGAGCTTCTCTCCTCGTCGCCGAACCAGGAAGGATTGGAAGGAGGGCGCGAGGAACTTTGTCACTTCGGCCCCCCAGGTGATCAGTGACCGGAATTCCGGCCCTTGGGCCGGTAGAAGTTGGACAGCCCTGTAATATAATATACTAACTGTACCCGGCAGGCGTTGCTGTGCCCTATTTAGGAGATGCGAGAAAGTCTATGTAAGGGTTGGAATTGATGTTACTTATGGTCTTGGTGGGGTCATGGCTGTGTTGTTGTGGGTAGTTCTGGTGGGTGGGATGTTGAAGTCCTGGGGAGTTGTCGGTGTGTGGTGTTGCTGGCGTTCTGCAGAGCTTGTGGATATACAATGTTTTTTGTCTTTCCGTCTGCTGTGTTGATGGAAATCAGGGCTGTTAGGATTTCTGGGATTTGAAGTCCAAAACACCTGCAGGGCTGGCAGTTGGACAGCCCTGATGTAGAGGTTCTGTGGTTTCCCAACTCTGGATTTGAAAAAAGAAACTGTGTTTCTGTTCTGGCGTTTGTTCTGCCCTTTTTTGTGTGATGCATGTAGCGTTGCGAGTGTGTCGTCCGATGCTGTTCTTTTTAGGAGGCATGGCTTGTCTTTTGGCCTGTGTGGAAGGAAGGAATGGCATACAAATGGGTTGAGCAGTAGACACAAGGTTGTGTTATGTGCATATTGTGTTGTGTGTAGGTATTACTTTTTTGGCGAGGTAGTGGGTGTGTGGTGGAATTGTGGGTGGTAGTATGTTGTGGAATGCTTGTGTGGGTGGGGTGTTTTGGGTGTTTGTAGAGTATCAGTGAAGTGTTGTGTTGTGGTTGGAGTATAGGTGGAGTTGGTTTTTGTTTGTGGTGGTAGTAGGTGTTGTGTGTGCGGGGTCCCGGAAGGTTGAGGGGATGGGTTGTGATAGGAAGTTGTGTTGTGTGGGTAGGAATTGCTAGAGAATTGCTCCTTCATAGAGTTTGGTTTTGTCAGTTTAACCCTCAAACACCAACTGACTGAACTCAAATCACTCAGCATTCTATCCTAGCCTTGGCTGGCTGTGCCCAGCGTTACTATGGTTACTCAGCCTCCCTGCATTTTGTGTGGGCCGATGTTGACCAACAGGTTTCGCTGGCTGCCGCAGAGGATGCTGGGAAATGTAGTTTTTTGGTATGGTTGTTTTGGGGGCCTTCTAGGTTTTTTGGGGGAAAGTTTCTTTGCTAAAAACCTTCCTTGCCTGAGGCCTATTTTTGTTGCCAAGTTTGGTGTCTCTGCCTTGGATGGTTTCTCTGTCTCTGTCAGTCGCTCGACGACGGGACCTCCTTTATATAATAGATACTGTATATATATAGAGTACTTCATGCTAAATTTCCACGAGCTCCTTGTGAGTTGCTGGGAAAACCTTCCCTTGCCTGGTGAACTGCCATCAGATCTCTGGCGATGGATGCAGTTATCATCACTCGGTATAAGAAAAAAGGGAACAAAATCCGATGGCTCAAACTATCGAGGTATAACACTGCCCTCCATTGCTGGAAAAGTCCTTGCAAGGATACTCCTGAACAGATTAGTTCCTGCTATTGCAGAAGAACTTCTCCCTGAAAGTCCCAAGGATAATCCTGCGGCTATTGCAGAAGCTCCCTGAAAGCCAGCTTCAGAGCCCCACAGATATGGTTTTGCCCTTAGACAACTGCAAGAGAAATGCAGAGAGCAGAACAAAGGACTCTATGTAACATTTGTCGACCTCACCAAAGCCTTTGACACTGAGCAGCAGAAAAGGTCTGTGGCAGATCCTGGAACGACTAGGATGTCCCCCCAAATTCCTCAAAATGATTATCCTGTTACATGAGGGCCAGCGCGGTCAAGTCAGATATGGCGATGCTCTCTCGGAGCCCTTTCTCATAACTAACGGAGTGAAACAAGGTCGTGTTCTTGCACCAACCCTATTTACAATCTTCTTCAGCATGATGCTCCAAAGGGCTACGGCAGACCTCCAAGAAGAAGACGGCATATATACTGTATACGCTATTGTACTGACGGCAGCTTGTTCAACTTAAGCCGCCTGAGGGCTCGCACTAAGACTCTAAACTATCTAGTCCAGAGCTGTCCAACTTCTACCAACCCTGGGGCCTGATTACCGGACACTGATCAACTGGGGGGGCCTAAGGCTCCGCCCCCTCCCCAGCTCCGCCCGCTGTATATATTCACAAACTCATATTCTCCTTTATTTCTAATAAAATACTTTTGTTATTATTATTATTATTCCATTCCTGCCATATATAGATAGATCACAGATTAGGAAAGGCATATAGTGCATTTGGAAGGCTTCACAAAAGAGTCTGGAGCAACAAGCATCTGAGGCAAAGCACCAAAATCAGTGTGTACAGAGCTATCATATCATACAGTTCGCCTACAATCAAAAGAGCATTCTAAACCCCACCAATGATGGAATTAACCAATCTTGGCACACAGAACTCCCATGACCAACAGGAAATACTGGAAGGCTTTGGTGGGCATTGACCTTGAGCTGTGGAGTTGTAGTTCACCTCCATCCAGAGAGCACTCTGGACTCAAACAATGTTGGATCAGGACCAAACTTGGCATGAATACTCAATATGCCCAAAAGTGAACACAGATGGAGTTTGGGAAAATAAACAGAAGCCGGAGGGAAGCCGAGAGCATGGTTTGCGGCTCCCCGGGCTTGGTGGAGCCGCGAACCGGGAGGCTCCTGCAAGCAAAGGGAGGAGATGCCTCTCGGGGCCTGGCTGCTTCCAAACCCGGGGTTTGGAAGCAGCCAGCCCCTGAGATTGCCTCCCTTTCTCCAAGTCCCCTTCAGAAGCGGAGGGAGACTCGGGCAAAGGGAGGAGATGCCTCTTGGGGCCTGGCTGCTTCCAAACCAGGGACGGAGGGGCTCACTTCCTGGCTCACTTCCTCCTTCCTGCCCCACCTCCCCCCGGCCACAATTTTTTTTTAAAAAATGTAGATTTTTATTTAAAAAAATTAAAAATGGCGGCCGAGGGCATAGCGGGGGCCGTGTCCAACAGGCTGGGGAGCCGTGTACGGCCCCCCAAACCGCCAGTTGGACAGCCCTGATCTAGTCCATGAGCTGCTTTTTGCCGACGATGCTGCCCTGGTCGCCCATTCAGAAGCAGCCCTGCAGCGCCTCACGTCCTGCTTTGCAACAGCTGCAGAGCTGTTTGGGCTGGAAGTCAGCCTGAAGAAAACGGAAGTCCTCTACCAGCCCGCACCACAGGAAGAACATCATCATCCCCACGTCAGCATAGGCACATCTGTGCTTAAGTCTGTTCAGCAGTTCACCTCCCTGGGAAGCATCATCTCTTCAGACGCCAAGATTGACAAAGAGATCGATCACAGGTTATCAAAGGCATAGAGTGCATTCGGAAGGCTTCCCAAAAAGTCTGGAGCAACAGGAACCTGAGGCAAAGCACCAAAATCAGTGTGTACAGAGCTATCGTACTGTCTGTTCTCCTCTATGGGTCTGAAACATGGGTCACCTATCGCCAACACCTACGACTCCTCGAACGCTTTCATCAGCGCTGTCTTCGCACAATCCTAAATATACACCGGACCGACTATGTGACAAATGTTGCTGTCCTTGAGCAAGCAGGGGTCACCAGCATTGAGGCCATGCTATTGAGGACACAGCTGCGCTGGGCAGGTCACGTCTCTAGGATGGAGGACCACCGCCTCCCAAAGATACTACTCCATGGTAGGGCTGTCCAACTGGCGGGCCGGGGGGCTGTACACGGCCCCCCAGCCTGTTGAACACGGCCCCCGTTACCCTCCTGAAAGATTTTTTAAAAAAAAATGGTGGCCGGGGGAGGTGGAGGCGGGGCAGGGAGAAGGAAGGGAGCCATCTCCTCCTCCCTGCACCGCCCCCTCTGTCCCTCTCTCCGCGCCGCCCTTCCTAGGGAGGGGGAACCGCCGAAAAAGAGCAGTAGGCGGCACCAAGGGCCTGGGGTGACGCGCCGCCCTTGGCGCCGCCTACTGCTAAGAAGGGTGGGGGAGCCGGCTGCCTTCTTCCTCCGTAGCCCCTCCTCCTTCTCCCCGCTCGTGCTGCCGCTCGCGATCCGAGCAGCGGCGCGGCCGGGGAGGAGGGGCTACATGAGCGAGCGGCCCCACCTCCGCCTCCCGCCAGCAGCCCCGCCCCCAGTCACTGATCTCCTACGGCCCCCCAGGTGATCAGTGACACTTCTTCCGGCCCTTGGGTCAGAAGAAGTTGGACAGCCCTGCTCTATGGTGAACTCGCAAGAGAGGCGCCCCCAAAAAGAGATGTAAGGCCTTCCTGAAAACCCATCTCAGGCTCGGCCAGATTGATCACCAACAGAAAAGGTGAATAAAGAAAAAATATTTTCTCTGTCACACAACACTAGGACTAGGGGGCACTCCCTGAAGCTCCAAGGTAGGAAAGTTAGGACTAATAAAGGGAAATATTTCTTCACCCAGAGGGTCATTGGGTCATGGAACTCACTTCCAGAGGAGGTTGTGACAGCGGTCAGCCTGGACAGCTTCAAGGCAGGATTAGACAGATTCATGGATACCAAGTGTATCGGTAGTTACTGAAAAGGGCATCCAAGTGCCACCTCGGAGTTGGTTGAGGTAGGCAGGATTTCCCTGGGTACTGGTTGTGGGGGGTCGGGAGCAGGTCAGGGTTTTGCCCTCCCTTCTGCTCGAGATCCCCGTGTACAACTGGGGGCCACTGTGTGATACAGAATGCTGGACTAGATGGGCTGAGGTCCGATTCAGCATGGCTCTTCTTACGTTCTTATGTTCTAATGGTCCGCCCTGGCCTCACATCGGGAGGCGTGGAGACGCACCATCCACAAGGCTGCGGCCTCTTTCAAGAAGACACGCCGAACGGGTCTCGAGAACGCAGACAGAACCGCAACTTGGAAACGACATCACCCAAGGAGATCTTTCCGCTGTGCTTTCTGCAACCGGACTTGCTTATCTCAGATTGGCCTTTTTAGTCATCAGCGCGCTTGTAGAAAGCGTGGGATGAGTCCTTCCTGAATCTTCGTTCGCGAAGTAATGCCGAGAGAGAGAGAGAGAGAGATATACTAGCTGATCCCGGCACGCGTTGCTGTGCCCTATGTTGGTGATGTGTGAATGTCAGGGTATGTATGTTGTTGAAGTGTTGTGATCATGTTAGTTGTGTGTATTTGTATGTGTGTGTATGTGTGTATAGTTGAATGTGTGTATAGTTTTTTGGGGTATTGTTTGCTTGTGTGTGTGGTGATTTTGGGGTTGTTTGTTTTTTCGTGTGTGTGTATATATATGTGTGTGTGTGTATAGTTCTTGGTATGTGTGTATGTATTTGTGTGTAGTTATCTGTGTGTGTTTTGTGTTTGTTTACGTGTATATATATGTGTATTTTTGAGAGGTGGGGATTTGTGTGTGTAGATTTGAGTATTTATTAGTGTGGATGTGTTTATTTTGTTGTGTAGAGATATTTGTGTTTGTATGAGGTTGTGTTTTTATATGTGTTTTTATGTGGGTTTTTTTATTTTGTTTTGTTTTTATGTGTGTGTGTGTGTATGTGTGGAGGGAAAAGCACCGGTAGTCACCATACCAGCAGGGAGGCCGCAGGGAGAGGGGTTGGCCGGTTCCCCTTCGTCCTTTTCTTCGGCCACCGGAGGAGAGGCGGCAAAGGGCTCTTTGCCGCGACCCGCCGCCTCCATTCCGCTGGCCGGGGACGATGCGGAAGGGAGAGAGAGGGCGCGCCGTCCCTCCCGGCCCCGTCCCCGGGGGAGGACGGGAGGAGGCTGCGTAGGGGGCCGAGGAAGCGGGCATGGCGGAGAAGGCGGGGACTTCGGGAGGCCCACAATGCTCTGCGCGGGCATTGTGGGCTCCTTCCGGCGCTGTTTCCGGGCGGCTGCATGCGGCGCCTGGAAGGTAAGTGAACTACAGCTCCCAGAAGGCTCGGCGCCGGTCGCTGAGAAACGGGCCGGCGCAGTGCCTTCTGGGAGATGTAGTTCACGGCTTCTCTCTTGGCGGCTGCCTTAGTTTTTGGGTCTCGTTGGCCTTCTGCCCCTCTCCTTGGGGCCAAGGATGCAGCAGAGAAGGCGGCCAAGCGGCGGAGGAGGTGGGTAAGGAGTCGGCGGCGTGGGTGGGGGGGGAGGGAGGAGGAGGGCCGGGGCCCAGGGGAGCCGGGGTGGGAGGGTGGGGTGGAGGAGGAGGATGTGCGGGGCGTTGCGGCGTGGAAGCGGCGGAGGAGGCTGGCATGGCGGCGGTGGCACGGGGCGGGTTCTGGAGTGTAGGCTGGGTATTGTGACGTGTTGTTGGCGGCCATATTTTCTTTCTGGGGTTTTTGCGCATGCGTTGGAAGGTTTTTTGGGGGGGGATGTTATGTTTGTTTTTGGGGTGTTTTTGTGGGTGGGTGATGTACCTCGGGGTGGGGAGGAGTGGCCCTGGGTTTTGTTGTGTGGGTGGGAAATGTAGTTTTGGCGTGCATTTGCCCCGTTGCACGACCATTTCCCTTTTTATATATATAGATAGAGAGAGAGAGAGAGATAGAGAGATTCTTTCTGAAGCCCCCACCCCGCCCTTCTTCCTGGCAGGGGCCCCAAAAGAGGCTTCGATAGGGGACCCCTCCCCCCCCCCCAGGCAGGCCAAGGTAGGGAGGCCCAGCTGCCGCACTGGCCTTGCCGCGGGCGGGCCTTCCTCCTGCTCCAGGCGCTGCAGCTCCCTCAGGCGGCGCCGGGCTTCCTCCCGCCGCCGCCCCTCCGCCTCCAGGCTGCTCAGGCGCCGCTCTCCCTCCCGGCGGCTCCTCTCTCTCTGCAGCTGCCGCTCTTCCTTCAGGAGGCCCCGCAGCGTCTCCCACGCGGCCTCCTCTTCGGACTCCAGCGCCTCCCGGGCGCGCTCCACCTCTGCCTCCCGCGCACCGAACGCTTCCCGGGCCCTCCTCTCCAGCTCCCGGCAGGCCGCGCCCCTCTCGCCCAGCCGGGCCTCCAGCTGTTCCAGGCGGGCCTCCAGGCGCGCGGTCTCCCGCTCGTTGTAGGCCAGCTTGAACGCCAGCTCCTCCTCCTCGTCCTCCTCCTGGCAGGCGCCGCTTCCAGAGGGGCCCCCTCCGCCTAGGCCGGGCCCCTCAGGCGGCGCCCCCTGCTGCTGCTGCTGCTGGGCCCCCTCCGCCTCCGCTCCCCTCAGCCGGGCCTCCAGGAGAGCCAGGGCCTGCTCCGGCGGGGACGCCGCCCCCTCGGGCCCCTCGCCCCCCGCGCCCACCCTCGCCCTCTGAGGGCCTCTCCGCCCCCACGCCCACATGGACACCAGGAGAGCCCGCCTCAGGTTCCGAAGGAGGAGCTTGTCCCCGCGCGGCCGCCGTCCCTCCTCTCTCTCTCTCTCTCTCTGTCAGCCTCTCTCTCCTTGCCTCTCTTACCACAACGCCGCGGTGCTTCCTGGGAGTCGTAGTTCTCTTTGCACTTCCCAGACGCGAGGAGGCGGGCGGGAGGACTACATTACCCAGAGGATGTGCTAAGAGAGGCATGCGCCTTTTTCTCATCCCCTTCCCTCGGTCTCTCTCCCACTACGCATGCGCATTTTCACTTCTCTTCACTCGGTCTCTCCCACTACGCATGCGCTTTTTCATTCCCCTTCACTCGGTCTCTCTCTCACTACGCATGCGCATTTTCACTTCTCTTCACTCGGTCGCTCCCACTACGCATGCGCATTTTCACTTCTCTTCACTCGGTCGCTCCCACTACGCATGCGCCTTTTTCTCATCCCCTTCATTCGGTCTCTCCCTCCCACTACGCATGCGCCATTTTTCATTCCCCTTCACTCGGTCTCTCTCACTACGCATGCGCATTTTCACTTCTCTTCACTCGGTCTCTCCCACTACGCATGCGCCTTTTTCTCATCCCCTTCATTCGGTCTCTCCCTCCCACTACGCATGCGCCGTTTTTCATCCCCTTCACTCGGTCTCTCTCCCACTACGCATGCGCATTATCACCTCTTCACTCAGTCGCTCCCACTACGCATGCGCCTTTTTCCTCCCCTACACTCGGTCTCTCTCTCCCACTACGCATGCGCAATATCACCTCTTCACTCGGTCGCTCCCACTACGCATGCGCCTTTTTCATCCACTTCCCTCGGTCTCTCTCCCACTACGCATGCGCATTTTCACTTCTCTTCCCTCGGGCTCTCTCCCACTACGCATGCGCATTTTCTCATCCCCTTCACTCGGTCTCTCTCCCACTACGCATGCGCTTTTTTTTCATTCCCCTTCTCTCGGTCTCTCTCCCACTACGCATGCGCATTTTCACCTTCTCTTCACTCGGTCTGTCTCCCACTACGCATGCGCCCTTTTTCATTCCCCTTCCCTCGGTCTCTCTCCCACTACGCATGCGCGTTTTCGCGCTCTGTCTCTTCAGCGCTCGCTCTGCCTCACACTGCGCATGCGTACCACCCGTAATGTAATGTAGTCCTCCCGCCCGCCTCCTCGCGTCTGGGAAGTGCAAAGAGAACTACGACTCCCAGGAAGCACCGCGGCGTTGTGGCAAGAGAGGCAAGGAGAGGCTGACACAGAGAGAGAGGAGTGACGGCGGCCGCGCGGGGACAAGCTCCTCCTCTCGAACCTGAGGCGGGCTCTCCTGGTGGCCATGTGGGCGTGGGGGCGGAGAGGCCCTCAGAGGGCGAGGGTGGGGGGGCGCGGGGGGAGGCGGCGTCCCGCCGGAGCAGGCCCTGGCTCTCCTGGAGGCCCGGCTGAGGGGAGCGGAGGCGGAGGGGGCCCTGCAGCAGCAGCAGGGGGCGCCGCCTGAGGGGCCCGGCCTGGGCGGAGGGGGCCCCTCTGGAAGCGGCGCCTGCGAGGAGGAGGAGCAGGAGCTGGCCTACAACGAGCGGGAGATCGCGCGCCTGGACGCCCGCGTGCAAGCCCTGCAGGCCCGGCTGGGCGAGAGGGGCGCGGCCTGCAGGGAGCTGGAGAGGAGGGCCTGGGAAGCGTACGAGGCGCGGGAGGCCGAGGTCGAGCGTGCCCGGGAGGCGCTGGAGGCCGCTGGGAGGAAGAGCAGCGCCTGAGGAGGCTGGAGATGGAGAGGCAGGGGCCCAGAACGAGGAGTGTGGCAGCTGGAGGGAGACAGCTTTATTTATTTATTGTTCCTTCTTGGCTCCCAGCAGGCTGGGAGGAAGAGCAGCGCCTACACAGTTTAACAATTATGGCCTGGAGTGCTGGGAGAGGCAGTTTGAACAGGGCGGTGTTACAGGCCCTGGACGGATGAGCGTGGGCGCCGCCTGAGGCAGCTGTAGGCCTAGTCGCGGACAAGTGGCAGGTACGGACTGATGGAACTAGGAGGAGATTAGACTCCCCTGAACGTAGTGATCTCGGGGGAATGTATGGGGCAAGGCGGTCCCTCAGGTACGCAGGCCCTAGGCCGTGTAAAGCCTTAAAGGTTGACACCAACACCTTGAAGGCAATTCGGTACTCAACAGGCAGCCAGTGCAGCTGCCGAAGGATGGGCGTGATGTGCTCCCTTACCGACGTTCCCGTCAGCAAGCGAGCTGCGGCATTCTGCACTAGCTTGAGTTTCCGAACTGTCGCCAAGGGAAGGCCAACGTAGAGGGCGTTACAGTAGTCTAATCTCGAGATGACCGTCGCTTGGATCACCGTGGCCAGATCATCCCTGGAGAGGTAGGGAGCCAGTCGCCTAGCCTGTCGTAGGTGAAAGAATGACGCCCTGCTGGCCGCAGAGACCTGGGCCTCCATAGACAGCAGGGGGTCCAACTGAACACCTAAGCTCTTAACAACAGGCGACGGGTTAAGCCGTTCGCCGTCCAGGGTAGGCAACCGGCACCCCCCCCCCCCCCCAGGCCGACCAGGCCACAAGATCTCCGTCTTCGACGGGTTCACCTTCAGCCGGCTGGCCCGCAGCCAGCCAGTCACGGCTTCGAGGCACTGATGGAAACAGTCGGGTACGGTGTCCGGCCTGCCGTCCATTCTCAGCAGAAGCTGGGTGTCATCCACGTACTGATAACACTCCAGACCAAAGTCCTGGGCCAGCTGGGCCAGGGGGCGCATATACACGTTGAATAATAAGGGGGAGAGGATGGCCCCTGGGGACCCCACAAGCAAGCGAGGATCTCCCGGAGACCTCCCCGCCCCCCTCCACACGTTGTCCCCGGCCCCGGAGGAAGGCCACCCATTTAAGGGCGGTCCCCCCGACCCCGGCGCCGGCTAAACGGTGGGTTAACAGAGCGTGATCTACAGCCTTGAAGGAAGGGGGGGGGGGGCCCTTCGGAAAGAATAAGGAATAATAATAATAATCTCTCGGCATTACTTCACGAACGAAGATTCAGGAAGGACTCGTCCCACGCTTTTTACAGGCGCGTTGATGACTAAGAAGGCCAACCTGAGATAGGCAAGTCCGGTTGCAGAAAGCCCAGCAGAAAGTCTCCTTGGGTGATGTCGTTTCCACGTTTGCGGTTCTTTCTGCGTTGTCGAGGCCCGTTCGGCGTGTCTTCTCGAAAGAGGCCGCAGCATTAAGGATAGGCTTCACAAAAGAGTCTGGAGCAACAAGCACCTGAGGCAAAGCACCACATCAGTGTGAACAGAGCTATCGTACTGTCGATTCTCCTCTATGAGTGGCCTCTTTCGAGAAGACACCCATTCGGCGTGTCTTCTCGAAAGAGGCCGCAGCATTGTGGCTAGGCTTTGCAAAAGAGTCTGGAGCAACAAGCACCTGAGGCAAAGCACCAAAATCAGTGTGTACACAGCTATCGTACTGTCTATTCTCTATGAGTGGCCTCTTTAGAGAAGAGACCCATTCGGCGTGTCTTCTCGAAAGAGGCCGCAGCCTTGTGGATAGGCTTCGCAAAAGAGTCTGGAGCAACAAGCACCTGAGGCAAAGCACCAAAATCAGTGTGTACAGAGCTATCGTACTGTCTATTCTCCTCTATGAGTGGCCTCTTTCGAGAAGAGACCCATTCGGCGTGTCTTCTCGAAAGAGGCCGCAGCATTGTGGATAGGCTTCACAAAAGAGTCTGGAGCAACAAGCACCTGAGGCAAAGCACCAAAATCAGTGTGTACAGAGCTATCGTACTGTCTATTCTCCTCTATGAGTGGCCTCTTTCGAGAAGAGACCCATTCGGCGTGTCTTCTCGAAAGAGGCCGCAGCATTGTGGATAGGCTTCACAAAAGAGTCTGGAGCAACAAGCACCTGAGGCAAAGCACCAAAATCAGTGTGTACAGAGCTATCGTACTGTCTATTCTCCTCTATGAGTGGCCTCTTTCGAGAAGAGACCCATTCGGCGTGTCTTCTCGAAAGAGGCTGCAGCATTGTGGATAGTGCGTCTCCATGCCTCCCGATGTGAGGCCAGGGTGGACCATCGTTGGTGATCAATCTGGCCGAGCCTGAGATGTTGTTTCAGGGAGTCATATCTCTTTTTGGGGGCGCCTCTCTTGCACCGACCCGTAGAGTAGTATCTTTGGGAGGCGGTGGTCCTCCATCCTATGGACGTGCCCTGCCCAGCGCAGCTGCCTTCTAAATAGCATGGCCTCAACGCTGGTGACCCCTCCTTGCTCAAGGACAGCAACATTCGTCACATAGTCGGTCCAGTGTATATTTAGGATTGAGCGAAGACAGCGCTGATGAAAGCATTCAAGGAGTCGTAGGTGTTGGCGATAGGTGACCCATGTTTCAGACCCATAGAGGAGAATAGACAGTATGATAGCTCTGTACACACTGATTTTGGTGCTTTGCCTCAGGTGCTTGTTGCTCCAGACTCTTTTGTGAAGCCTTCCGAATGCACTCTATGTCTTTGCTGATCTGTGATCTATCTCTTTGTCAATCTTGGCGCCTGAAGAGATGATGCTTCCCAGGGAGGTGAACTGCTGAACGAACTTAAGCACAGATTTGCCTATGCTGATGTGAGGATGATGGTGTTCTTCCTGTGGTGTGGGCTGGTAGAGGACTTCCGATTTCTTCAGGCTGACTTCCAGCCCAAACAGCTCTGTAGTTGTTGCAAAGCAGGATGTATAATAATAATATTATAATAATACTCTTATATATAAAAAGAAAGAGTCGTCATGGAAAGACCGTCCCAAACAGAGAAACCTTACAACGCAGAGACACCAAACTTGCCAAAGGAAATAGGCCTCAGACAAGGTACGTTTGTAGCAAAGAATCTTTCTCCCCCAAAACCTAAAAGGCCCCCAAAACAACCAGTTAAAAAACTACATTTCCCAGCATCCTCCGGGGCTGCCAACGACTCCCAGCCTCTACATTCTGACAACATGATTGGCTGCCAATAAGGGCAGATTTGCATAACTCATGTACTGGCCAGCCAACATGAACATTCCGACCCATAATAAACTGCCAGAGGAGGATAAGGCAAAGGGCTGAGCCAGAAACACAAACACCCAATTCACTTCCCACAGAAAATTTACACCCCTACAAATCACAGACCACACCCAAAATTGACAGCAAGGCTTCATTAACTTAATTTCCCTGACTAGGCCTCACTTAATGGAATGCTGTTTACGCTCTGAAGTGACAGTAAGGCTTCATTAACTTGATTCTCCCGACTACGCCTCAGCTCATTGGACATTGTGTATGGCCTGAATTGACAGTAAGGTTTCATTAACTTGCTGTTCCTGACTAGGCCTCACCTCATGGGACATTGTGTATGGCCTGAATTGACAGTACCCAACCTTCTCACACAGAGCCCCTATGACCCACGCTACATTCTACTACAGTTTGGAGGAGGGTGGACCATGGATTATGGGACTTGAAGTACCTCCATGGATAATGGGATTTGTACTACTTCACAACGCATCATTCTCCACATACCACTGTGGCCCAGAACCAAGACCGATAAAGACCAAACTTGGCACACATTGCCCCCCATGACCCACACTCAATCCGACACAGCCACAACGACACAGCCATGGCCCCAACAACACCATAACTAACAACAATTCCAACCCTTACATACTCAAGACTTTCTCACATCTCCTAAATAGGGCACAGCAACACGTGCCGGGTACAGCTAGTACCGTAATAGGCTAAAGGGGGTGGAACTGGATGGCCCTTGGGGTCCCCCCTCCCCACTGTATGAGTCTAATAATAATAATAATAAATAGTAATAATAAGAAAAAGGGGGTGAGACTGGATGGCCCTTGGGGTCCCCCCTCCCCACTGTATGAGTCTAATAATAATAATAAATAGTAATAATAAGAAAAAGGGGTGAGACTGGATGGCCCTTGGGGTCCCACCTCCCCACTGTATGAGTCTAATAATAATAATAAATAGTAATAATAAGAAAAAGGGGGTGAGACTGGATGGCCCTTGGGGTCCCCCCTCCCCACTGTATGAGTCTAATAATAATAATAAATAGTAATAATAAGAAAAAGGGGGTGGGACTGGATGGCCCTTGGGGTCCCTCCTCCCCACTCTATGAGTCTAATAATAATAATAAATAGTAATAATAAGAAAAAGGGGGTGAGACTGGATGGCCCTTGCGGTCCCCCCTCCCCACTCTATGAGTCTAATAATAATAATAAATAGTAATAATAAAAAAGGGGGTGAGACTGGATGGCCCTTGGGGTCCCCCCTCCCCACTGTATTAATATAATCTCTCTCTCTCGGCATTACTTCGCGAACGAAGATTCAGGAAGGACTCATCCCACGCTTTTTACAAGCGCGTTGATGACTAAAAAGGCCAATCTGAGATAGGCAAGTTCGGTTGCAGAAAGCGCAGCAGAAAGTCTCCTTGGGTGATGTTTTTCCAAGTTGCGGTTCTTTCTGCGTTGTCGTTTCTCTTCGAGACCCATTCGGCGTGTCTTCTCGAAAGAGGCCGCAGCATTGTGGATAGTGCTTCTCCATGCCTCCCGATGTGAGGCCAGGGTGGACCATTGTTGGTGATCAATCTGGCCAAGCCTGAGATGTTGTTTCAGGGAGTCCTTATATCTCTTTTGGGGGGCGCCTCTCTTGCGCTGACCCGTGGCGAGTTCACCGTAGAGTAGTATCTTTGGGAGGCGGTGGTCCTCCATCCTAGAGACGTGTCCTGCCCAGCGCAGCTGTGTTCTCAATAGCATGGCCTCAATGCTGGTGATCCCTGCTTGCTCAAGGACAGCAACATTCGTCACATAGTCGGTCCAGTGTATATTTAGGATTGTGCGAAGACAGCGCTGATGAAAGCGCTCGAGGAGTCGTAGGTGTTGGCGATAGGTGACCCATGTTTCAGACCCATAGAGGAGAATGGACAGTATGATAGCTCTGTACACACTGATTTTGGTGCTTTGTCTCAGGTGCTTGTTGCTCCAGACTCTTTTGTGAAGCCTTCCGAATGCACTATATGCCTTTGATAATCTGTGATCTATCTCTTTGTCAATCTTGGCGTCTGAAGAGATGATGCTTCCCAGGTAGGTGAACTGCTGAACGGACTTAAGCACAGATGTGCCTATGCTGACGTGAGGATGGTGGTGTTCTTCCTGTGGTGCGGGCTGGTAGAGGACTTCTGTTTTCTTCAGGCTGACTTCCAGCCCAAACAGCTCTGCAGCTGTTGCAAAGCAGGATGTGAGGCGCTGCAGGGCTGCTTCTGAATGGGCGACAAGGGCAGCATCGTCAGCAAAAAAGTAGCTCACGGACTAGATAGTTTAGAGTCTTAGTGCGAGCCCTCAGACGGCTTAAGTTGAACAAGCTACCATCAGTACGATAGCGTATATATATGCAGTCTTCTTCTTGTAGGTCTGCCATAGCCCTTTGGAGCATCATGCTGAAGAAGATTGTAAATAGGGTTGGTGCAAGAACACAACCTTGTTTCACTCCATTAGTTATGAGAAAGGGCTCCGAGAGAGCATCGCCATATCTGACTTGACCGTGCTGGCCCTCATGTAACAGGACAATCATTTTGAGGAACTTGGGGGGGACATCCTAGACGTTCCAGGATCTGCCACAGACCTTTCCTGCTTACAGTGTCGAAGGCTTTGGTGAGGTCGACAAATGTTACATAGAGTCCTTTGTTCTGCTCTCTACATTTCTCTTGCAGTTGTCTAAGGGCAAAAACCATATCTGTGGTGCTCCTATTTGCTCTGAAGCCGCATTGGCTTTCAGGGAGAAGTTCTTCTGCAATAGCCGGAACTAATCTGTTCAGGAGTATCCTTGCAAGGATTTTTCTAGCAATGGAGAGCAGTGTTATACCTCGATAGTTTGAGCAATCGGATTTTGTTCCCTTTTTCTTATACAGGGTGATTATAACTGCATCTCGGAGATCTGATGGCAGTTCACCTTTTTCCCAGCAACTCACAAGGAGCTCGTGGAATTTAGCATGCAGTACCTGTTTCCAAGCTTCAGGTGGGATTCCATCGATCCCGGCTGCCTTGCCATTTTTCAACTGCTGTATGGCCTCAATGGTCTCTTCCAGAGTGGGAGCTGAGTCCAGTTCATTTTTCATTGGTTGTTGTATCATGTGTTGGATAGCTGAACCTTGGACTACTCGGCTGGCATTAAAGAGACCCTGAAAATGTTCAGCCCATCGGTTCAGGATGGAGGTTTTATCAGTAATTAGTGTTTGACCATCTGTACTGTATAAGGGGCTTTGGACCTGATAAGTAGGTCCAAACACTGCTTTGAGAGCTTCATAAAAACCTCTGTGATCACCGAGATCTGCACAGCGTTGTGTCTTTTCTGATAAATCAATCCACCACTTGTTCTGGATGTCTCTGAGTTTTGTTGGAGTTTACTACATGCGAGACGAAAGGCTGCTTTTCTTACATGGCAAGATGGCTGGGCGAGGAATGCCTGGTGAGTGGTTTCTTCTGGCCAACAGCTCCTGGATCTCTTGGTTGTTTTCATCAAACCAGTCTTGGTTTTTCTTAAGGGAGAATCCTAGGAATTCTTCAGCAGACTGCAGGATACTGTTTTTGATGTGTTGCCAGAGCGCTGTAGGAGAAGAATCTGTAGGGTGGACTTCAAGTTTTGCTTGCAGATTTACCTGGAAGTTGTCTCTCACAACAGCCTGTTGAAGACTGTTGACTTGGAGTCTCCTCTTTAAGATGCCACCCCTCTTAGGTTTGAGCTTAAGGTGTAGATTTAGTTTACATCTTACAAGGCGATGGTCTGTTTGACATTCTGCACTGGGCATCACTCGAGTATGACGGACATCACGAATGTTTCTCTGGCGCACTAAAACATAGTCAATGAGGTGCCACTGCTTGGATCGGGGATGCATCCAGGTGGTCTTCAAGCTATCTTTCTGCTGAAAGATGGTGTTTGTAATAGTCAGCTGCTGTTCTGCACAAAACTCTAGCAGAAGGCGCCCATTATCATTACAGTTTCCAACACCGTGCTTGCCTAATACACCTTTCCAGGCTTCAAAGTTTTTTCCTACTCTGGCATTGAAATCACCAAGGATAATGATTTTATCTTCTGCAGGGACCTTTTGTATGAGGTGGCGTAGGTCTGAGTAGAATTTGTCTTTCTCCACAGGGTCAGCTTGCATAGTTGGATGTGTCCTTCGAGCCTGTGCAATGGATTTTTCTGGTGGAGCGCAGCGTGCACAGAACTGGCCTCACCCTTTAAACCAAAGGTTCATCTGCCAGGGCCTAGCAAGCTTGGACGGTGGCAGCGAGGTCCTCAGGTCGTAGGTTTGGTTCGAGTTTCCTTCTCTTAGATGGTTGACCTTACAGGGTTAGACGAGCACCATCTGCCCGGGTTTGAAATCAGAGTTTTCCTTCTCTTAGGATGGTTGCCAAAAGGCTAGAGAGCCCATCCTGCCCATTGACACTCTTTGTCAGACCCTTCGGTTGTGACCTGTCTGGTATGGGAGGCCCTACCGCCGGCTATTATGCCACCGCCAGCATAGCTCACAACTTCACTAGGGTACGCAAGCCTCTCCCCCACTGCAAGGGGGCGCCAATGGAGAGGATTAATATAATAATAATAATAATAGTAATAATAATAGGCTAAAGTGGGTGGGACTGGATGGCCCTTGGGGTCCCCCCTCCCCACTCTATGAGTCTAATAATAATAATAGTAGTAATAATAGGATGGTGATGATGGATAATGATATAAGAGGATAATAATATATAGTAATAATAGTAATAATAATAGGCTAAAGGGGCGGGGCTGAATGGCCCTTGGGGTCCCCACTCTATGAGTCTAATAATAATAATAAATAGTAATAATAATAGGATGGTGATGATGGATAATGATATAATAGGATAATAATAAATAGTAATAATAATAGGCTAAAGGGGGTGGGGCTGAATGGCCCTTGGGGTCCCCCCTCCCAACTGTATGAGTCTAATAATAATACTAATAATAGTAATAGTAATTCTGTATTTCTGCTTCACGGAAGGAGCCCTGAGAGCCCCTCCCAACTCTGTGTCTGATGGTAATAATAATAATAATAATAAAACAGGAATGCCATCTTCTCTGCCTGGCAAAAGTGGGTGGGACTGGATGGCCCTTGGTCCCCCCCCCCAACTGTATGAGTCTAATAACAATAATAATAGGGACTGCTTGTGTTATTGGACCTCACAGCAGCTTTTGATACGGTCGATCACAACCTTTTGGCCCACCGCCTTGCCGTTGCTGGAGTGAGGGGAACAGCCTTGAAGTGGCTGTTGTCCTTCCTCCACAACCGGGGACAGCGAGTGGAAAGGGGTGGTGTGGTTTCCGAGAGGGCTCCCCTTACCTGTGGGGTCCCTCAAGGTGCCATTCTCTCCCCTTTATTTCTTAACATCTGTATATGCGACCACTTGCTGGTCTGGTCCGAAGCTTTGGGCTGGAATGTTATCAGTACGCTGACGACACCCATCTCGTTCTGAGGATACCCTCTTGTTTCCAGCAGTGCCTTGAAGCGGTGACTGGTTGGCTGCGTGCCAGTAGATTGAGGGTGAACCCAGCAAAGACGGAGATACTGTGGCTGGGCCGTCCGGTGGGTGGGGAGGCCCGACTGCCTAGCTTGGAAGGCGATGCATTATGCCCGACGTCCTCAGTTAAGAGCCTCGGGGTTGTTTTTGACCCGTTGCTGTCGATGGAGGCCCAGGCCTCCAGCGTCAGCAAAACCGCCTTTTTCCACCTGCGGCAAGCTAGGCGTTTGGCCCCCTACCTATCCAGAGACGAACTGGCCACGGTCACCTCAAGACTGGACTACTGTAACGCCCTTTACATTGGCCTGCCCTTGTCCGTGATCCGGAAACTAAAGCTCGTCCAGAATGCCGCTGCACGACTTCTCACTGGGGCCCCAAGTGAGGTGTCACATAACACCCATCCTCTAGCAGCTCCACTGGCTTCCGGTCGCGCACCGGATCACCTTTAAGGTGAAGGTGTTAATTTTCAAGGCCTTGCATGGTCTGGGGTCGCTGTATCTGAGGGACCGTCTCCTCCCCTACCAACCCCAGAGGGCACTTCGTTCCGAACAAATGGACCTCCTGGAAGTGCCGACCTTCAAAGTAATCCGTCTCACATCAGCAGAGCCTTTTCTGTAGTGGCGCCGTCAATATGGAACACTCTTCCAAGCGATGTACGGGCCATACAGGACCTTCTCTCCTTCCGCAAGGCCTGCAAGACTCGCCTTTTCCGGCTAGCCTTTGATTGCTAGGCCGGAAATCTTTCTTTAAGCTAGTTTAAGATGTTTGCTTTTACCTCTGTGTGTTTTTACTTGACTGTAAGCCGCTCCGAGCCCTCGGGGAGTGGCGGCGTACAAGTCCAAATAATCTATCTTCTATCTATCTATCTTCTTCTATCTATGTTAATAAAATGGAATGTTTGTATGTGGGTGTTTGTTTGTGTGTTTGTGGATATGTGCCAGCGTTCTGATTGGCTGCCACTTTCACAGGTCACAGCGACCAGCCCGGGTGATGGCCCTGCACCAAACTTGGTACACATAACCCCCTGACCCCCTTTTACGTCCTCCTGCGGTTTGGGGGAGATGGACCATAGATAATGGGATTTGTAGTACTATAAATCCCTTTGGTTCCCACGGACCACTGCAGCCCCCAACAAAGACCGATAAAGACCAAACTTGGCACACATAGTCCCCATCGCCCACTCTGCATCCTGCTGCAGTTTGAAGGAGGGCGGACCATGGATGATGGGACTTGAAGTACCTACACTCACTTCCCAAGGCCGCTGCGACCCTCATCCAATGACTGATCAAGACCAAACTTGGCACACAGAGCCCCCATGACCCACTCTACATCCTGGTGCAGGTTGGAGGAGGGTGGACCACAGATGATGGGACTTGCACTACCTTCAGTAATTTCATGATACCACTGCTACTCCCAGTACTGATGGATCAAGACCAAACTTAGCACATAGAGCCCCCATGACCCACTCTACATCCTGGTGCAGGTTGGAGGAGGGTGGACCACAGATGATGGGACTTGCACTACCTTCAGTACTTTCATGATACCACTGCTACTCCCAGTACTGATGGATCAAGACCAAACTTGGCACATAGAGCCCCCATGACCCACTCTACATCCTGGTGCAGGTTGGAGGAGGGTGGACCACAGATGATGGGACTTGCACTACCTTCAGTAATTTCATGATACCACTGCTACTCCCAGTACTGATGGATCAGGACCAAACTTGGCACACAGAGCCCCCACGACCCACTCTACATCCTGGTGCAGGTTGGAGGAGGGTGGACCACAGATGATGGGACTTGCACTACCTTCAGTAATTTCATGATACCACTGCTACTCCCAGTACTGATGGATCAGGACCAAACTTAGCACACAGAGCCCCCATGACCCACTCTACATCCTGGTGCAGGTTGGAGGAGGGTGGACCACAGATGATGGGATTGCACTACCTTCAGTAATTTCATGATACCACTGCTACTCCCAGTACTGATGGATCAAGACCAAACTTGGCACACAGAGCCCCCATGACCCACTCTACATCCTGCTACACTTCTCAAATGACCCGGGTACCGCCGGGTCCCCAAGCTAGTAATAATACTAATAGTAATTCTGTATTTCTGCTTCATGGAAACGGGTGACACTTAAAGAGTCCCTTCCAACTCCGTGTCTGGTGGTAACAATAATAATAATAATTCCCTTTATGGCAGAAGGCGTTATGATTAGATGCTCCTTGGGGTTGTCTTAACTCTATCTCTGATGGTAATAATAATAATTATTATTATTCTATCTTCCTTTATTGCAGGTGTGATGGAGGCGGAGACAGGACGTAAGAATAAACCTCTTGGTCTGTGGCGAAACAGTCTTGGCCAATGGCAACTCTACCGTCGCGGCTAGAACCTTCCTGCTATGATTCTGACTCTAGGAGTATAACCTATATGTGAATATCCAATGCTATGGACACTTTGATATTCAATTGAGACCCACTGGGGTGAAGATTTCTGCCTTTTCCTTTATCCACTATATATTCAGGCCCGGATCATCCATAAGGCCACACTAGGCCGTGGCCTATGAGCGTAGCCATGGGGGGGATGACCAAATCCGGACCCCCAAATTTTTATTTTATTCTATTTATTTTTTAAAAATGGCGATCTTCGGGCGTTTCTGCGCCTGCGTGCGGAGCACCTACACACTCCCAGAACCTCCAGTGTGCCCGCCCCCGCGCACATGCGTCGGCTCCTCCCACCCTCGGACTCAGACAGGCCACGCGGCGCCCAAGCCAGCCTGGCGGAGGGGACGCTTTTGGGAAGGAGGAGAAGCAGAAGGAAGGAAGGAATCCTTCCTTCTCCTCCTCCTCCTTCCCCAAAGTGTCCGCTTTGCCAGGCCGGCTTGGACGCCAGGTGACCTGCCTGAGTCGGAGGGGGAGGAGCCGACGCATGGCCCCGCCGCCCGCAAGCAGCCCCGCCCCTGGGGACAAGGCTTCCAGAGTGTGGCCTAGGGGCGCCACAAACAGTTAATCCGGGCCTGTATCTCTATCTTCTTCATCATTGGAGGCGATTCTCCAGGCTCCTGCACCTCGGAGGGATATCGCTATTTCTCTTTGGGAATGTTAGTGTTATTTTGGACACAGCACCAGTGATTTGGGACATTTAAAGTGCATCAACTGAAACACTCCTGCTCCAAAAATATCGTGGGAACTTAGTATCCCTACCTACCTCCCGTTTATTGTGGATTGTTTTGGCTACACGCCCTGGATACTACTCACAGGCGTACGGGCGTCTACGGAGGAGGACTGGCCAGCATTCAACTGTTTAAAACTCCCAAACTGCGAGCCTTGCGTCAGGAACCAACATACTGCAAGTATACATAATATGTAGCCTTTGCGACACATTTTTTACATTTACAAAATCCTGGGGCACACCACCAACCAAAATGACACAAAATGACACTCAACATAGTAATACATATAGTTAATATGTTTTTTTAATTGGGTTTTAATGCAAATTAAAAAAGACAACGAACATACTTCCACAATCGTTAACAGACAACACATATCACCAAGGGGACAATAGAGACTCAGGAGAAATAGAAAAGAAGACAATACCTACAATAGACACCTACAATAGACACAAACCTCAATCAGCCTCACAACAATACCACTCACACACACCCCACACACACACATTGAATTTCTTGACTTCCTAGACACTTGTGATGCACAATAAATATTTTATACCCTCTTGTTTTATTATACCTCCTTGGTATTCGTTGACCCTTTGGTTTTGTACTCATTATTATTTTGTTATAAATTAAGTAAATTAGGAATTGATGTCAGTTACTTCATTGATCTACCATTTATATATATTTGTATTTATTCCTTTTAGTAAATTCCGTTAAGTTTTCCCCAGTTTGTCTTACTTGTATTGTTCGACCATGTTCTATTTTGGGCAATCTCCTGTGTTAAACTAGTTTAGTAATCTCCTTACTAAACTAAATGTCAACAAATCACCAGGGCCAGATGGCATCCACCCCAGAGTTCTTAAGGAACTCAAGTGTGAAATTGCTGAAATTCTAGCCAAAATATATAACCTTTCTCTAAGATCAGGCACTGTACCCGAGGACTGGAGGGAGGCAAATGTAACTCCGATCTACAAGAAAGGATCAGGGGTGATCCAGGAAATTATAGGCCAGTTAGTCTAACCTCAGTTCCAGGCAAAGTGATGGAAACCATTATTAAAGAAAAATTACTAAGCACATAGAAGAACAGGCATTGCTGAAGGAAAATCAACATGGTTTCTGCAAAGGCAAATCATGTCTTACTAACTTGTTAGAATTCTTTGAGGGTGTAAATAAACACATAGATAAAGGGACCCAGTTGATATTGTTTACCTTGACTTTCAAAAGGCTTTTGACAAAGTCCCTCACCAAAGGCTCCTAAACAAGCTCTTCAGCCAAGGAATCAGGGGACAGGTCTTGTCCTGGATTGGAACCTGGCTAAACTGTAGGAAACAAAGGGTGGTAATAAACGGACATTTCTCTGGGTGGAAAGAGGTGAGAAGTGGCGTACCCCAAGGTTCAGTTTTGGGTCCGTTACTTTTTAATTTATTCATTAATGACCTGGATGTAGGAGTGAATTCTGAGGTAGCAAAGTTTGCAGACGACACTAAATTGTTCAGGGTAGTTAAAAATGAAACTGATTGTAAAGAGCTCCAGAAAGATCTCTCGAAATTGAGTGAATGGGCAACAAAGTGGCAAATGCATTTTAACCTAAACAAGTGTAAAGTCATGCACATCGGGGCAAAGAACCCCAACTACACCTACCAATTGATGGGATCAAAGCTTTCCGAGTCAAACCAGGAAAGGGATCTTGGGGTTTTGGTGGACAGCTCAATGAAGATGTCAACCCAGTGCGCAGCAGCAGTGAAAAAGCAAATTCTATGCTTGGCATGATCAGGAAGGGAATCGAAAATAGGTCGGCAAATGTTGTATTGCCTCTCTACAAATCTATGGTGAGGCCACATCTGGAGTACTGTGTACAATTCTGGTCACCGCACCTCAAGAAGGATATCACGGAACTGGAAAAGGTACAAGAAGGGCAACAAAAATGACCCAAGGGATGGAGCAGCTCCCTTATGAAACCAGGTTGCAACGCCTTGGTCTTTTCAGCCTTGAAAGACGGCGTTTAAGAGGTGACTTGATCGAAGTGTATAAAATCATGCATGGGACAGAAAAGGTGAATAAAGAAAAAATATTTTCTCTGTCACACAACACTAGGACTAGGGGGCACTCCTGAAGCTCAAGGTAGGAAAGTCAGGACTAATAAAGGGAAATATTTCTTCACCCAGAGGGTCATTGGGTCATGGAACTCACTTCCAGAAGAGGTTGTGACAGCGGTCAGCCTGGACAGCTTCAAGGCAGGATTAGACAGATTCATGGATACCAAGGGAATCAGTAGTTACTGAAATGGACATCCAAGTGCCACCTCGGAGTTGGTTGAGGTAGGCAGGATTCCCCGGGTACTGGTTGTGGGGGGTCGGGAGCAGGTGAGGGTTTTGCCCTCCTTTCTGCTAGAGATCCCTGTGTACAACTAGTGGGCCACTGTGTGACACAGAATGCTGGACTAGATGGGCTGAGGCCCGATTCAGCATGGCTCTTCTTATGTTCTTATGTTCTTAAGAGATCCATATTCATGATATCGAGTGTTTTAATCATCCAGTCGTTAAATGTAGCGGTGTCCTTCATTTTCCACTTGCGCGCAATGCATATTCTCGCTGCTGTTACTAGGTAGAAGAGTATCTTGTCATTTTTGTTAATTTGAAAGTCAAAGGTTCCCAACAAAAAATATTCTAATTTGAACTCAAAATTTAAATGTAAAATTTCTTTCATTCTCCGGTACACCTCCCACCAGAATTTCTTCACAGTCTTACATTCCCACCAGAGGTGAAGGAAGGTACCCGTATTTTTCCCACATTTCCAGAAGTTATCATTAATCTTCCCTTTACTAAATTCCGCCAATTTTTCCGGAGTCAGGTACCCCATATAGAACACTAGCTGACCTGGCCACGCTTTGCTGTGGCTTTTGTGTGTGTGGTGTGGTGCCTGCTCTGTCCTCCTCCTCCTTTTCCGATAGGGCACCTTCGGCATCGCGGGGCCGAAAGGGGACCTTCGCCACCGGGAAGGCGGCGCCGTGGGCGCCCCCTCCGCTGCCTCCGTCGCCTCCCAGCTGTTTCTGGACCCGGGGCGCGCGGTCTCTTTCCCTCTCTCTCTATTTCTTGATCTGCATGTGTCTCGCACTCTCGCGAGACACACACAGAAAGAGAGACCGCATGAACCCGTCTGAGGCGGGAGGGATGTTGCCCTTTTCCCGGGCACCTCTCTATCCTCCTCGCCCCACCCTCCTCCCTTGAATGTAGGAAGGAGGGCATGGAAAGGAGGAGAAAGAGATGCCCGGGAAAAGGGCAGAATCCATCTTGCCTGTGCCGGGTTCGCGTGGTCTGTCTTCCTGTTTTTCTCTAGGTCTGTGTGTGTCTCGGGAGTGCGAGACACATGCAGATCAAGAGAGAGGGGGGGAGAGAGACCGCACGGCCCGGGACAGGAAACAGCTGGGAGGCTGGGGCGGAGGCCGAGGAGGTTGCAGAGGAGGTGCCGCCGTCGAGGTGGTGAAGGTCTCTTTGCCCCCCTTCCGGGAGCGGCATGGAGGTGGTGAAGTAGGTCGAGGAGGTGCCGGAAGAGGCGGGCACGGCGCCGGCACTGCCGTAGCGATAATCCCCCGTTTGTTACCGCGGCGGCATGGAGGAGGACGATGTGGTGAGCGTGGGCTGAGGGGAGGGGCTGGGTTTGGGGTGGGATGTGGAGTGCGCTGCCAGCATTGGAAAGCAGTGCTTTTCCCCTCCCCTCCCCTTCCCTCGCGTTGGAAGGAGACCATTGTAATTCTCCATGCGCTGCTATTTCCAATGGGCGGTTTTGGGGGCCGTGTTTCGGGGGGTAGCCTGGTATGTAGGCCGGTTTTGTGCCCTAGACATTACCCGTGGTATGCTTGAATGTGTTTGGGGTGTTTGGTGGTTATGGGGGTTATAGTTTTGCTGTCTATATACCGAGTTGCACGACCATTCGATTTTTATATATATAGATTTTGACCCAATTTTCCTTGATTTCATTAGCATATGCATATTTAAGCTTTATCATCCATATCTCTTCCCATTTGGCGAAGTCAATTGTGTGTCCCGTTAATTTTGCCCATTTGATCATTACTTCTTTGACCTGCTCCTTTTCTGTTGCCCATACAAGAAGCTGCTGGTAACGTTTTTTTATTTAGTTTCCATCTGTTTTCAATATTTTGTCCCAAAAGGTCTCCTTTACTTCAAAACCCCTCTTTTTGTCCATCCTATAGTTCTCGTAGATTTGGCGATATTCGAACCATGTTGTTTTTGGCTCAGTTGCTTGAATTTCTTCAAATGGCTTTAGACTAATCTCCTGGTTAGTAATTTTTAAGATATTATTGTATCATATTTATTATTTATTTATTTATTTATTTCCGGCATTTTACCCCGCTCTTTTCAACCCCCGAGGGGGGACTCAGAGTGGCTTCCAAAAAGGCACAATTCGATGCCAACACAGTAAAACACATAAAACACAGTATAAAACCCCCCAAAACATTACACATTAAAATACAATTACATCAACATATCATACACATTCATTTAAGTTAAAAAAAAAACAAACAACAAAAAACCACAGTGTTCCGTCCATCAAACTTTCCATTAAAATCCAGTCTAAAATGCTGCCTTGTGCTAGTGTGCAAACGCCTGGTCCCATAGCCAGGCTTTTACTTTTATCCTGAATGTCAGGAGGGATGGAATTGATCGTATGTCACTAGGAAGTGCATTCCACAGATGGGGAGCCACCACCGAGAAGGCCCTCTTCCTCGTCCCCACCAGCCGCATTTGAGAAGTTGGCGGGAGCGAGAGCAGGGCCTCCCCGGATGATCTTAAATTACGAGGTGGGACGTAGCGGCAGATGCGTTCGGACAAGTAAGCTGGGCCAGAACCGTATAGAGCAGGGGTGCTCATTAGGTAGCTTGGGAGCTACTAGTAGATCTTCGGCCCTCTTCCAGGTGATCCTCGGGCCTCACCAGCCAAATGGGGCGCTCCTGCCATCCGCGCGCACATTCTGCGTGCACGCGTGCTCCTGCTGCCGGCTTCTTTCGCCTGCGGGGCATTGCAGGAAGAAGGAAGCACGAGGCGGGGCCTCTGGAGGGAGCGCCCTGCCTCTCTCTCGTCCAGAAACAGCTGTGCAGCCTCCGTTGCCGGCGAGACAGGCAGGGCGGAGCGCTCCCTCTGGATGCCCCGCCTCGTGCTTTCTGTCAGATTATTGCATTTTGAATAGCAATTCATGAGTCAGCACAAGATATATTTTCGCAGTTTGAGATGACCTGCAGTGTGACATGTTTGACACCAGATGGCGCTGTCTCAAGACTGCTAAATGGAACCTTGAGGAATGTCAGTTACAAAGTGACAGTTGGGATTTGTCAGTTGGGATTCAATATCTGTGAGGAAAGGATGTTTAGCTGTGATGGCTGTTGTTTTTCGATGTTTTGCCAGTTATTGTTAAATACAATTCAATACAAAGTTATATATTTATCTTGTGAATTGAATGAGAGTTTCATTATTCACACGAACAGAGACTGGAGTTTTTGGGCCGATGGGGAATTAAACTTCTATATTTCTGTTGCCTATCCGCTGTGACATAAATACTCGACGCTGAAGACTTTCTCCTTCCTGCAATGCCCCGCAGGCGGAAGAAGCGCTGCGCAGGCGGAAAACAGCAGCAGGAGCACGCGTGGCGGCGGGAGCACACGGCGGCGGGGGCAGGTAAATCTTTTGGACTTGGTTGCTTCAAGAGTAGCTCGCATGATGTAAAAGTGTGAGCACCCCTGGTATAGAGCTTTAAAGGTCAAAACCAGCACATTTTGAATTTTCGGAATTGGACAGGCAGCCAGTGGAGCTGACACAACAGGGGGGTGGTATGCTCCCTGTATGTACTGTAGCTCCGGTTAGTAATCTGGCTGCCGCCCGTTGGACTAGTTGCAATTTCCGAACTGTCTTCAAAGGCAGCCCCATGTAGAGTGCATTGCAGTAATCTATTCGGGATGTGACCAGAGCGTGGACCACCGTAGCCAGATCAGACTTCCCAAGGTACGGGCGCAGCTGGCGCACGAGTCTTAACTGTGCAAAAGCTCCCCTGGCCACCGCCAGGGTTGCGGAATTTAGAAGGATTTGACTTGAAATTTGGATTTCACGGATACATTTATTTATTTATTTATTGCTTGGACTTTTATGCCGCCAAACTCCCTGAGGCTCGCAGCGGCTTACAAAGCCAAGAGGCAACAAAATACATCATCAGTACACAAACAAGGAACAATACAACAAGAAGAAAAGGGAAAAGAAAGGGAAGGGACAGGTGGGACAAGATCCAGCAGGAGACTGCCCAGCGGGTCAAGCGGGCCCTACTCTCCCATCAAAGGAGGGGAGCAGAGGTGGTCTCAAAGCGAGCCCACAGAGGTGGCCCCTCCCCCAGTGTCCAGGAGTCCGGCTAGAAGTGCCCGATCCACCCGATTGGTGGTCTTCCTCCGCTGTGAGCCTGCAGGAGGGGGCCTCCGTTGTCTAAAGCCCGGACCCCAGAAAGTTCTGGCACGCCGCAAGTTCCAGGGCCTGGGCTCAAGCGGTGCAGGCCTCCCAGCTCTCGGACAAACAGTGGCAAGGGACCCCGGGCCAAGGAGTCTACTGCTCTGCGGCCTCCGACGCCGCCTTCTCCGACGGCCACCAGGCCCGCACAGGCGCGATGAACCTGTCAACCCCTGGCCGTCAGAGAAGGGCGGGGGTTGTGGCCAGGTCGCCGGTTAGGGGCAGCCGGCAACTGGCAGGCTCGGCGTCGGGGCGCGCCCTCGGAACCCCGCCAGGACTCCAGAGACGTCTAGCGCCTCTGGCGGGGCACCCCGGCGATAGCAGCCGCTCCGGGCTGTCAGTCAGAGGGGGGGCCTCATGACCAAGTGCCCCCCAAGGGCTCCACCAGGGCGCCTCCGCTGTCCCAGCCGTCTCCCTGGGTCTTTCCTTAGAATGGGGGGGCCCACCGCCACCGGCCTGGGACCCGCTCCCCACCCCTCCGTTGTTGGCTCTCTCCTCGGTCTCCGTCCCCATCTGGCCCGGGCTGCTGCCCAGGCTTTTCCGGAGGCCAAGCCCCGCACTCTCGTCGTCCGTCCCGCGCTGCTCGCCTTCTCGCTCCTCGGGACCCAGCTGACGAGGGGCCTGGCGCTGGCACTGCCGGCCTGGTTCTCTCGGGGCCGGAGTGTCCCAGGGCCCGGGGGCGACGTCGGGGCGGCAATGGGGCCCCCTGCAGCAACAACAACAGCGGGGCTCCAGCAGACGGCCCAGCTCGCGCTCCAGCGCCTCGACCAGGCGGCACACGAGCAGGTCCGCCATCTGGGCACAGCAAGGCCCCGCGGTAAGATCTTGCTGTACGTCCTCGCTGGTCCCGCTGGCCTCGGGCTGCTCACCGTCATCCCCTTGGGTGCAGTTGGGGGAGGTAGGGAGTCCGGCCTCCTCCAGACCCGGCCAGGGCACGGGGGACCAGGCTAGGCACCTCTGGGGGGCCGCCGTGGGCGCCGTAGCCCCACCGGGCCAAGGGGCCTTCCGGGAGGCAGCAGCGTCCTTCAGGCTCGCAAGGGCCCTGAGGACCGAGGCCGGCGCCCGAGCACCTTCCAAGGCGAACTCGGCGTCGGCCTGGAGGGCCTCAAAGAGAGGCAGGGGGCGCTTCGGGGCCTCGGGCAGCAACCGAGGGTCCCCCCCTGGGTCCAGCCGGTCCAGTACGTCCAGTGAGTCCTTCCTTATGCATAAGGCACCCCCCCTCAACAGTGGGGGTGCTGTGCAAAAAATACTGCCAGAGGCTCGGCGGAGCTCGGCGTTCGGACGCCTGCTCGACGCGGCCATCTTTTTTCTGGTATATGATAAAATTTTGGCCGATACAAATTTCAAAAACCACTATGTTAGGGATCCCCTGCTGAGAGTCTGGAATAAATACTTCAGAAAACTTTGTGTTAGAACCCCCAGGTGGCTATCCCCATGAGAGGCGTTTAGAATAAGACAGTTGGATGACACCAACTGGTATACTTATAAAGACTTGACATATTGGAACGGCGCAGTGTTTTCCTTGAAATCCAAAGAGCAACTTATACAAGAAGGTAAGGGGCTGAACTGGCTCCCCTTCTATCAAATAAAGGAAAAATATAAATTAGACCTTAAGAAAGGCTTTGAGGACGACCCCAGTGAGCTGGAAAAAGTACTATTGGGCCCGGACAAAAACTCGGTGGGTAAGATCTACAAAATCCTAAGAGCAAAAGCAAGAGGACTATATGAAAAAGTGGGCAAGGAATGTCGGCTTTAACATTAATTGGCACACCTGGAAAGATATTTGGAAAAAAATATATATACTCCTCTGCATGCCAAAGTTATAGAGAGAACTGGATAAAAGTGATGTATAGTGATGTACTTGTCACCTGAAAAACTAGCCAAAATATATAAGAACACCAAATCCGAATGTTGGAACTGTGGCCAAAAAAATGGAACCTTTTTCCACCTTTGGTGGTTATGTCCCAAAGCGGAACAATTTTGGAAAATGGTAAACAAAGAATTGTGTAAATTTTTTTAAAAAAACAATAGACGGGAAGCCAGAATCACTCCTACTAGGTATAACGATTTAAGTTTGAACACCAATGACAAACGTATTTATCTAATACTAACCCAGCTGGTGCGTAGTTTTGGGCTGGTGTGCCATCAGTACGCTGATGACACCCAGCTTATCTTGAAGATGGAGGGCAGCCTCGAATCCGTACCCGATAATTTCCATCGTTGCCTTGAGGCCGTCACTGGATGGCTGCGAGCCAGTAGGTTGAAGGTGAATCCGGCAAAGACGGAGATCCTGTGGCTGGGTCCTCCGGGCTGTAGGGATGTTCAGCTTCCAACCCTGGACGGCATGACATTACGTCCGTCGCCCTCTGTTAAGAGCTTAGGAGTAACCTTGGACCCCCTGTTGTCGACGGAGGCCCACGTCTCCAGCGTCAGCAGGGTAGCATTTTTCCATCTTCGCCAGGCGAGGAAGCTGGCCCCCTATTTGTCCCGGCGCGACTTAGCCACAGTGATCCAAGCCACGGTCATCTCGAGGCTGGACTACTGTAACGCTCTGTACATTGGCCTTCCTCTGTCGGTAATCCGGAGACTCAAGCTGGTGCAGAACGCTGCAGCGCGACTCCTGGCGGGGGTCCCGAATGGCCACCACATCACGCCAATCCTGCGCGAACTGCACTGGCTCCCAATTGAATGCCGGATTGCCTTCAAAGTGTTAGTCCTGACTTTTAAGGCCTTACATGGTCTGGGGCCAGTGTACCTGCGGGACCGCCTTGTCCCATATCATCCCACCAGATCACTGCGCTCCGAAGAGCTAAACCTCCTGGTCATCCCAAATGTGAGGACCTACCATCTGTCCGCAACCCGCCGCCGGGCTTTCTCTGTTGCAGCCCCTACCACGTGGAACGCACTGCCCGCCGGCATCCGTGCCACCCAGGGCCTCCTCCCGTTCAGGAGAGCAGTCAAGACATTGCTGTTCCAACAAGCCTTCGGAGTTAGCTAGACTTTAGCTCGCACCGCCTAGCTGTCAGCCCACTGCGACTCCATTTGTTGCTTCAACTGTTCTAATTGTAATTCCATCTTAATGGTGTTACTGTGAGTTATTATGAGTTATCTGACAATTGTATTTTACGAACTGTTGTAAGTCGCCCGAGCCGTTGGGGGGGCGCGACAGACAAATGCGAAATAATAAATAAATAAATTGAGATTGATGTAACCACTAAGTGATATGATATGATATGATAGTCAAAAATGATTCATAGATACCCTGCTTTATATACCCTTTCTTAGGCGCGGTTTAGACACAATGTGAAATGAAATGAAGAATGAAAATAAGCCACGAGTTGCATAACACACCAAGAACGTACCCTCTCCTCCCCCCCATGTCCCTGTCTGGAGCACTCCCCTTTTTGTGACCCTCTATGTCAGTCTTTCTCAACCAGTGTGCCGTGGCACACTAGTGTGCCGTGACGGACCTCCTGCTGTGCCGCGAGAAAAGCTCTCTGCCCCCCTTCCTCCCCCGCTCCTGCCGAACTCCTGCTGCTTGGGGGAGGAGGGCCGGGCAGTGGCGAAGAAGGGACCGGGGCGCTGCCTCCTTCAGCCGTTTCCCCAGCCAGCCTCCAATCCGCCATGACTCCCACCATGACTCTCGCCCCTCGCTCGCTGAAGCCGCATGGAGGAGCCCCGCCCACTGAAGCTCATGCTCCTCCTCTGTAGGAGAGCTGAAGCTGGGGGGAGGGGGCGGGGCATGGCGCGGCCTGGCTCTGTCCCCTCCCCCGGCACTCCCAGCAGCTGCTGCAGCCTTGAGGGGACAGTGCCAAGCCAGCATTGTGCTGGCTCTGGCACCGCTGGCTTGGGACTGCCCCCTCAAGGCTGGAGCAGCTGCTGGGAGGTGAAGCCGGGGGTAGGGGGCGGGGCATGGTGCAGCCTGGCTCTGCCCCCTCCCCCGGCATCGGCACTCCCAGCAGCTGCTCCAGCCTTGAGGGGACAGTGCCAAGCCAGCATTGTGCTGGCTCTGGCACCGCTGGCTTGGGACTGCCCCCTCAAGGCTGGAGCAGCTGCTGGGAGAGGTGAAGCCGGGGTAGGGGCGGGGCATGGTGCAGCCTGGCTCCGCCCCCTCCCCAGCATCAGCACTCCCAGCAGCTGCTCCAGCCTTGAGGGGACAGTGCCAAGCCAGCATTGTGCTGGCTCTGGCACCGCTGGCTTGGCACTGCCCCCTCAAGGCTGGAGCAGCTGCTGGGAGAGGTGAAGCCGGAGGTAGGGGGCGGGGCATGGTGCAGCCTGGCTCTGCCCCCTCCCCGGCTTTGGCACTCCCAGCAGCTGCTCCCAGCAGGCCACCAACCCCCAGCCGTTCTTTACTGTGTTAGAGTGTCATTTTGGTTGGTGGTGTGCCCCCAAATTTTTTTAATGTTAAAAGTGTGCCGCGGCTCAAAAAAGGTTGGGAAACACTGCTCTATGCTCCCTACCCTTTTCCCAATTCCTCCCCGCACCCCCAGCGTAACCCCCTCCCCTACCCCATTTGTTATGTAATGTATTTTGTGTTACTTTTTTAATCTCTGAAAACCCTAATAAAGTCCATATTATATATATATATATATATATATATATGTGTGTGTGTGTGTGTGTGTGTGTGTGTGTGTGTGTATATATATATATATATATATATATATATATATATATATATAAAGCTCCTGGCCACCGCCGAGACCTGGGCTTCCAGGCTCAGCGATGAGTCCAGGATCACTCCCAAGCTGCGAACCTGCGTCTTCAGGGGGAGTGTACAGGCTGTAACCCTATGCCCTGTTCGGCCTTGCGACTGACCCGGAGGACCTCTGTCTTGTCTGGATTAAGTTTCAATTTGCTAGCCTTCATCCAGTCCGACACAGCGGCCAAGCACCGGTTCAAAGTCTGGACAGCCTCCTTAGTGACAGGTGGGAAGGAGTGACAGATCTGGACGTCATCTGCGTACAGATAACACCTTACTCCGAATGATCTCTCCCGGCGGTTTCATATAGGTGTTAAATAACATCGGGGACAGTACTGAACCCTGAGGGACTCCACAGGACAACGGTTGCGGAGCCGAATGTCAGATTATTGCATTTTGAATAGCAATTCATGAGTCAGCACAAGATATATTTTCGCAGTTTGAGATGACCTGCAGTGTGACATGTTTGACACCAGATGGCGCTGTCTCAAGACTGCTAAATGGAACCTTGAGGAATGTCAGTTACAAAGTGACAGTTGGGATTTGTCAGTTGGGATTTAATATCTGTGAGGAAAGGATGTTTAGAAAGGTAGCTGTGATGGCTGTTGTTTTTCGATGTTTTGCCAGTTATTGTTAAATACAATTCAATACAAAGTTATATATTTACCTTGTGAATTGAATGAGAGTTTCATTATTCACACGAACAGAGACTGGAGTTTTTGGGCCGATGGGGAATTAAACTTCTATATTTCTGTTGCCTATCCGCTGTGACATAAATACTCGACGCCAAAGACCGAACAGGTGTCACCCAATGACACCTTCTGGGACCGACCCTCCAGGAAGGATTGGAGCCACTACAGAGCAGCACCCGAAGTCCAGAAGCGAGAGAGCGAGGGAGGGAGCCTGCCTGGCGGAGGGTTTCCTTGGGAAGGAGGCTGAGGCGGGCGAGGACCAAGCCAGGAGAACTAACTCTCAGGCAGCGGAGGGGGATTCCGCCATGTCAGTCACAGGCGGCATCGAGCAGGAAGTTCTTCGGGAGCCGCAGCGAGGGACAGGAGGAGGCACTCTGCTCCCTCCCCTCTATTCCGGAAGGAAGGCGCGGGCCGGATGGCATTGCCCAGAGGGCCACATTTGGCGCGCGGGGCGTAGTTTGCCCACCCCTGGGTTAAACAGGATATAAATAAAAAGGAAGTTTGTACACAATAAATATATATTAAATATAATCTAATAAAATAATATAATAAAAATTATAATAAGACGGAAGTAAGTTTTCTGCGCATGCGCAGATGCCTTTTTTACAGCCTCTGAAGCCGCCTTCTGCCTTTGCGCATGCGCACAGGTCCGCACTCTCGCTCTGCTCCGCCAGCCGAAAAGGCTGAGGTGAGAACGAGGCCGTTTTTTTGCCTACTAGGCGGTCCTCCCTGCTTGGAGCTCCTCCCACCAACGCTTTCGGGTTGCGACATCCCCGGCGGTCCTCTCCCGATATCTGTCCAGGTGGGAAACAAAGGCGGAAAGAGATGTGGTTCCGGGACACAGAAGAACAAGAGCGCACGTGCCTCGGAAATTGTGACACCCGAGCCAAGATGGCGCCTGGGAGGCTGAGAAGAGAGAAGGGCAGGCCTCCTCGGGGGTAGAAGGCCGGATGGGTGAGGCCCTCCGAAGTTGGTCTGCCTCTGGAAGGAGGTCCAGGGTGGGAGGAAGAAGCCTTGCCTGCCATTGGCCACCTTGTTTCGCATTGAATGGCCTTGCAGCTTCAAAGCCAGGCTGCTTCCTGCCTGGGAAATCTGTTGTGATGCTTTGGGCAAGGGGGGCCAGATTATTTCCTGTCTCGAATTCTCTCCTCCAAAGTGTCACAACAGCTGTTGTGATGCTTTAGGCGAGGGGCTTCCTGCATTTTCTTCGCCCTCTCCCTCAAGCGTCACAACAGCTGTTGTGATGCTTTGGGCGAGGGGGCGGAGCCGCAGCCTTCCCGCGTCTTCGCCCTCTCCCCAAAGCGCCTGGGCAGCTGTTGTGATGCTTTGGGGGCGAGGGGGACTGGATGGCAGCCTCCTCGCATCTTTGCCCTCTCCCCCAACGCGTCACAACAGCTGTTGTGATGCTTTGGGAGAGGGGGCGGAGCCGCGGCAGCCTCCTCGCATCTTCGCCCTCTCCCCCAAAGCGTCACAACAGCTGTTGTGATGCTTTGGGCGAAGAAGAGCCGTGGCAGCCTCTTGGCGTCTTCGCCCTCTCCCCCAAAGCGTCACAACAGCTGTTGTGATGCTTTGGGTGAGGGGGCGGAGCCGTGGCAGCCTCCTCGCGGCTTCACCCTCTCCCCCAAAGCGTCACAACAGCTGTTGTGATGCTTTGGGCGAGGGGGCGGAGCCGGTAGCCTCCTCGCGTCTTCGCCCTCTCCCCAAAGCGTCACAACAGCTGTTGTGATGCTTTTGGCGAGGGGGCGGAGCCGCGGCAGCCTCCTCGCGTCTTCGCCCTCTCCCTCAAAGCGTCACAACAGCTGTTGTGATGATTTTGGGCGGGGGGCGGAGCCACAGAAGCCTCCTCGCGTCTTCGCCCTCTCCCCCAAAGCGTCACAACAGCTGTTGCGATTCTTTGGGCGGGGGCGGAGCCCAGAAGCCTCCTCGCGTCTTCGCCCTCTCCCCAAAGCGTCACAACAGCTGTTGCGATGCTTTGGGAGGGGCGGAGCCGTGAAGCCTCCTCGCGGCTTCGCCCTCTCCCCCAAAGCGTCACAACAGCTGTTGCGATGCTTTGGCCGAGGGGGCGGAGCCGCAGAAGCCTCCTCGCGGCTTCGCCCTCTCCCCCAAAGCGTCACAACAGCTGTTGCGATGCTTTGGGCGAGGGGGCGGAGCGCAGAAGCCTCCTCGCGTCTTGGCCCTCTCCCCAAAGCGTCACAACAGCTGTTGCGATGCTTTGGGCGAGGGGCGGAGCCGTGAAGCCTCCTCGCGTCTTCGCCCTCTCCCCAAAGCGTCACAACAGCTGTTGCGATTCTCTGGGCGAGGGGGCGGAGCCATCTAAGCGTGCTCGCGTCTTCGCCCTCTCCCCCAAAGCGTCACAACAGCTGTTGCGATTCTTTGGGCGAGGGGGCGGAGCCACAGAAGCCTCCTCGCGTCTTCGCCCTCTCCCCCAAAGCGTCACAACAGCTGTTGCGATGCTTTGGGCGAGGGGGCGGAGCCATAGAAGCCTCCTCGCATCTTCGCCCTCTCCCCCAAAGCGTCACAACAGCTGTTGTGATGCTTTGGGCGAAGGGGCGGAGCCGCGGCAGCCTCCTCGCGTCTTCGCCCTCTCCCCCAAAGCGTCACAACAGCTGTTGTGATGCTTTGGGCGAGGGGGCGGAGCCGCGGAAGCCTCCTCGCGGCTTCGCCCTCTCCCCCAAAGCGTCACAACAGCTGTTGTGATGCTTTGGGCGAGGGGGCGGAGCCGCGGAAGCCTCCTCGCGGCTTCGCCCTCTCCCCCAAAGTGTCACAACAGCTGTTGTGATGCTTTGGGCGAGGGGGCTGAGCCGCGGCAGCCTCCTCGCGACTTCGCCCTCTCCCTCAAAGCGTCACAACAGCTGTTGTGATGCTTTGGGCGAGGGGGCGGAGCCGCAGCAGCCTCGCGTCTTCGCCCTCTCCCCCAAAGCGTCACAACAGCTGTTGTGATGCTTGGAGTGGGGGCGAGCCATGTAGCCTCCTCGCGTCTTCGCCCTCTCCCCAAAGCGTCACAACAGCTGTTGTGATGCTTTGGGCGAGAAGCGGGCCGCGGCAGCCTCCGCGTCTTCGCCCTCTCCCCAAAGCGTCACAACAGCTGTTGTGATGCTTTGGGCGAGGGGGCGGAGCCACAGAAGCCTCCTCGCGTCTTCGCCCTCTCCCCCAAAGCGTCACAACAGCTGTTGCGATTCTTTGGGCGAGGGGGCGGAGCCACAGAAGCCTCCTCGCGTCTTCGCCCTCTCCCCCAAAGCGTCACAACAGCTGTTGCGATGCTTTGGGGCGAGGGGCGGAGCCGTGAAGCCTCCTCGCGTCTTCGCCCTCTCCCCCAAAGCGTCACAACAGCTGTTGCGATGCTTTGGGGCGGGAGCCACAGAAGCCTCCTCGCGTCTTCGCCCTCTCCCCCAAAGCGTCACAACAGCTGTTGCGATTCTTTGGGCGAGGGCGAGCCACAGAAGCCTCCTCGCGTCTTCGCCCTCTCCCCCAAAGCGTCACAACAGCTGTTGCGATGCTTTGGGCGAGGGGGCGGAGCCGTGGAAGCCTCCTCGCGGCTTCGCCCTCTCCCCCAAAGCGTCACAACAGCTGTTGCGATGCTTTGGGCGAGGGGGCGGAGCCGCAGAAGCCTCCTCGCGTCTTCGCCCTCTCCCCCAAAGCGTCACAACAGCTGTTGCGATGCTTTGGGCGAGGGCGGAGCCGTGAAGCCTCCTCGCGTCTTCGCCCTCCCCCAAAGCGTCACAACAGCTGTTGCGTGCTTTGGGCGGGGGCGGAGCCACAGAAGCCTCCTCGCGTCTTCGCCCTCTCCCCAAAGCGTCACAACAGCTGTTGTGATGCTTTGGGCGAGGGGCGGAGCCGCAGAAGCCTCCTCGCGTCTTTGCCCTCTCCCCCAAAGCGTCACAACAGCGGTTGTGATGCTTTGGGCGAGGGGGCGGAGCCGTGGAAGCCTACTCGCGTCTTCGCCCTCTCCCCCAAAGCGTCACAACAGCTGTTGTGATGCTTTGGGCGAGGGGGCGGAGCCGTGGAAGCCTCCTCGCGGCTTCGCCCTCTCCCCCAAAGCGTCACAACAGCTGTTGTGATGCTTTGGGCGAGGGGGCAGAGCCGCGGAAGGCTCCCCGTGGCTCCTCCTTCTCTCCCAAAGCGTCACAACAGCCGGAGCGGGCAAATCGCCCCGCTTCCAAGGCTATTGTGGCGCTTTGGGAGAGGGGCGAGCTGCGTGGCCAGGGCGTGGCAGTGGCCCCAGGTGATCACTCACCAGAAGTCCGGCCCTTGGGCTGGCAGAAGTTGGCCAGCCCTGCCTTGGAGCAACAGGGGAAAGCGCCTTGCTCCCTTCAGAGCTCCACCGGAAATCCATCGCGCCACACGCCACTGACGCCACCATTTGGATAAAAAAATATAGATACCTGTGGGAGAAAGGTAAGAATGGCCTTGCAGCATGAAAGCCTGGCTGGTTGCTGCCTGGGAGGGAATCCTTTGCTGGGAGGTGTTACATCTCTGGCAGGCATAGTCAGAGGGTGAGAGGCCTGTTGGAAACTAGGAAAACAGGGGAATTCCGGACAAGAAACCATCAGGGCCAGTTAATCACTTCACCAACAAAGGAGCAGTAAGCAGCCAGACCTTGAAACTGCTAGGCCATTCAATGCTAGATATAGAAACCCAGTTTTCCTAATTTCCAGCAGACCTCACAAGCTCTAAGGGTGCCTGCTGTAATAGATGCAGGCGAAACGTCAGGAGAGAGTGCTTCTGGAAGAGGGCCAGGCAGGCCAGAGAAGTGGGTGGCGACGGAAGCCCGAGAGGCCCATTCCTCCTTGTTTCGCGCTGCGGAAAAGGCCTACCCCTGCCTTCGCTAGGTCTGCGCATGCGCGTTTTCACCCACCTCTCCTCAGCTTTGATTCAACCCCGCCTTCAGTCTCTTTATCGTACTGCGCATGCGCGTTGTCACCCCCCTCTCCTCAGCTTTGATTCACCCCCGCCTTCAATCTCTGTCGTACTGCGCATGCGCATTTTCACCCCCTCTCCTCAGCTTTGATTCAACCCCGCCTTCAGTCTCTTTATCGTACTGCGCATGCGCGTTTTCACTCACCTCTCCTCAGCTTTGATTCAACCCCGCCTTCAGTCTCAGTCGTACTGCGCATGCGCATTTTCACCCCCTCTCCTCAGCTTTGATTCAACCCCGCCTTCAGTCTCAGTCGTACTGCGCATGCGCATTTTCACCCCCTCTCTCAGCTTTGATTCACCCCCGCATTCGGGCTCTCCGTCGTACTGCGCATGCGTGTTTCCATCCTCTACTCAGCACTCACACTGCGCATGCGCCTTTTCCCCACCCCACCCCCTTTCGCGTCCTCACCTTTTCCCCTCAGCGCTCGCTCTGGCTCACGATGCGCATGCGCACCCTCCGCACCGCAACGCTCTCTGGGTGCTGTAGTCCTCCCGGCCGCCTCCGGAAAAGGCAACTACGGAAAGGGAACTACGATTCCCAGCGGCGCTGTGGGAAGAGAGCTGCGCTTCCCCGCTCTGCCCACACGATGGGAGCAAAGCCCTCTTCACGCAGGGACCGAGATAGAAGCGGAAGTTGTAGTTGCCATAGCGACGAACGCAGAGCTCATTGGCGGGCGGCCTTGGCGGAAGCAGGGGGAGGAGGGGGAGGGCGCCCCCCGAGGGAGCTGGCCCGCTCGCTGCTGGCCGCCCAGGAGCGCGTCATCGGCTTCCTCAGGGAGCGCGTGGCCGCCCTGGAGGCCCGCCTGGCCCGGAGCGACGCCCACTACAGGGCGCTGCTGCGAGAGCAAGAGACGGGCCCGAAGCTGGCTCTGGAGGCGGAGAAGCGGTGGGAGAGGAGCCGCCTGGAGCTGGAGGCCGACCTCCGAGAGACGCGGGAGGACATCAGGCAGAAGCAGGCCGAGGTCCAGCAGCTGAGGCGCATGCAGCGGGACGAGCAAGCGGGCCCTGCGCCTGGCTCAGTCCGTGGGCTTGGGCCTCGCTTGGGAGACCCCCCCCCTCCGCCAGCCTCCTAGCACTCTGTTTCCATTGGCTGTCACTGTGGGATTATTTGCATAAAGGGCTCCGATTGGCCAGCCTCAGAACTCCAACATTCTACGGCCCCAGACAGAGGGGAATGTGTTTTCTGATGTGACACCCCGCCCCCTCGCGACCCCCATAGGGGTCCCGACCCCCAGGTTGAGGAAACACTGCTCTAAAGTGACTCAGAGGGAAAAGGACTAGGCCTCCACTGCGGCCCACAGCAATGACGGATCAGGACCAAACTTGGCAAACAAGGGACCCAATGGCCCACTTCCTGGCGTGGTTTAGGGCAGGAGGGGCCACGAATGATGGGATTTGCAGTACCTTCACCTCATTCACAGTGTCCTGGAAGTCCGTCTGGAGGCGGCCTCCCCTCCCGGTAAGGGTGCCGAACCTATTCTGGTTCGCCCGAAGAGACTTATGGAACCCACTAGGTTCCTGAAAGCTCTAAGGGATTGGGAACTTCCCAGCGACTCAGTCGATGGGCAAGTGGAATACTGGAACTCCAGTCTCTCCACGGCCCAGGACGAGATCACTCTCTCCTCCCCCGCAGGCGCTCTCTCCTCCCGTGCAGAAATCGCTTGCCTTGGTTTACTGAGGAGCTGCGAGCATGAAGCGGAAGAAGAGACAGCTAGAGCAGGGCTGTCCAACTTCTACCGGACCTGTGGCCGGAATTCCAGTTACTGATGACCTGGGGGGCCGAAGGGTCTGCCCCCGCCCCCGGCTCCGCCCCCTTCCCGGCTCCACCCCAGCTCCGCCCCCTCCTCGGCTCCACCCAGGCTCCGCCCCCTCCCTGGCTCTGCCCCTGCCCCGCCCCCTCCCCGGCTCCGCCCTCTCCCCGCCTTGGAGGTGTCTGTGGAGGACACCGGGGCTTTGACTTAGAGATGAACACCAAAATCCCAGTCTCAAGTCCCAGTCCCTGCTTTGAACTGGATTATATTGCAGTGTGGATTCAGGGCCCTTCCACACAGCCATATAACCCAGAATACCTGCTTTGAACTGGATTATCGGAGTCCACACTCATATAATCTGGTTTAAAGCAAATAACATGGGATTTTATTCAGATGTGTGGAAAGGAAGTCAAAGAAGAAGCCAGGGCCCTTCCACACGATGCCCTGAATGACAAGGCATAATATTCATTCTGCCTCTGCTAATAATAATAATAATAATAATAACAGGTTCCTGGAGTAGGAGACCTCCAAGGGCCATCCAGTCCAATCTCCTTCTGCCATAAGGGGAAAACACAATCAAAGCATTCCTCAGCCATGTTGATTCAAACCTAAACTCTCATGAGAGCAACAGAAAGTACTGAACCTTGAGTTTGGGAGTTGTAGTTCTCCATCCAGAGAGCACTGTGGACTCAAATAATGATGGATCAGGACCAAACTTGGCACGAAGCCTCAGAAGAGGAGGAAGCCAGAAAGGGAATGGATGAGCACCCCCGGTGCTCCGAACTCAGCTCCGCCCCTTTTTCGCTCTGGCCACGCCCCCTCTCACTCATGCACTCTCTCTCTCCTTCCCTCTTTCCTTCAGGAGGTGGAAGGGGGAAGGAATGAAAGGGGGAAAGAGAGAAAGAAGGAGGGAGGGAGAGGGGGGAGGGAGGGAAGTAGGAGGTGGAGGAAGAGAGCGTGCTCCTCCTCCCTGCCCCGCCCCTCACCCCCCCCCCCGCCGCAAAAATAAATAAATAAAAAATATTCTGAAAAATATTCCAAAAAAATCTTAAAAGGCAGATATCTTGCAGGAGGGTAGAGGGCCGTGGGGAAGGGGCTGGGGGGCCGTATACGGCCCGGGGGCCGCCAGTTGGACAGCCCTGAGCTAGAGGACGTGTGGCGGAGTCTCCGTGACGAAGCATCGAAATCGGCTTATAAACAGTTCAAAGAGGTTTATGAGCAAGCTATCAAGGGAGCCAAAAAAGTTCACTATTCTTCCCTGATAGAGTCGGCTAGCTCACGCCCAGCTCAATTGTTTAAGATAATTCGGTCTCTGACAGCAATCCCAAACGATAGGGGTTTGGCTCCAACTGCTGAGGTTTTTCAGAGCTATTTTGCAAACAAGATTTCGACTCTCCGCAGGGACATTCCTGCCACTCTTGATACAGTTAGCGAACTCGAGACTCCGCCGCCACTCGGCGGGCCCACCTTCACCTGCTTCCAATTGCTGGACGCAGCAGCTGTCGACAAGCTACTTGCTGCAGCTAGACCAACTACATGCTCCCTCGACCCGTGCCCTTCCTGGCTTGTTAGAGCGTGCCGGGAGGGGCTATGAGGCTATAAATAGCTCCCTTGAGCAAGGAGTCTTCCCAGGGGGATTGAAAGAGGCTATGGTGAGACCGCTGCTGAAGAAGCCGAATTTAGACCCTTCGGCTCCCTCCAATTACCGGCCAGTTTCCAACTTGCCATTTTTAGGCAAGGTAATTGAGAGGGCAGCAGCGGATCAGCTGCAGCGGTTCTTAGACGACACAGCTGAATTTGATCCCTTCCAGTCCGGCTTCCGTATTGGGCACGGGACGGAGACCGTGCTTGTCGCCATTACAGACCAACTTCGCCACCAGGGTGGATCAGCCCTGCTCGTCCTGTTAGATCTGACAGCAGCATTCGACACGGTAGACCACGCATTGTTGACCCACCGTTTAGCCGGCTCCGGGGTAGGGGGGACCGCTATTAAATGGGTGGCCTCCTTCCTCCGGGACCAGGGACAACGTGTGGAGGGGGTGGGGGGACCTCTGGGAGATCCCCACTTGATTGTGGGGTCCCCCAGGGGGCCATCCTCTCCCCCTTATTATTTAACGTGTACATGCGCCCCCTGGCCCAGCTGGCCCGCGACTTTGGTCTGGAGTGTTATCAGTACGTCGATGACACCCAGCTTTTGTTGAGAATGGACGGCAGGCCGGACTCCGTACCCGATTGTTTCCATCAGTGCCTAGAGGCCGTGACTGGTTGGCTGCGGGCCAGCCGGCTGAAGGTGAATCCGTCGAAGACGGAGATCTTGTGGCCCGGTTGGCCTGGACTGGATGAGTGCCGGTTGCCTACCCTAGATGGTGAACGGCTTAGCCTGTCACCTGTTGTTAAGACCCTGGGTGTCCAACTGGACTTCCTGCTGACCATGGAGACCCAGGTCTCCGCGCGGCCAGCAGGGCATCATTTTTCACCTACGACAGGCTAGGCGACTGGCACCCTACCTTCCAGGGACGACCTGGCCACGGTGATCCAAGCGACGGTCATCTCGAGACTGGACTACTGTAACGCCCACGTTGGCCTTCCCTTATCGACAATTCAGAAACTCAAGCTAGTGCAAAAAGCCGCTGCTCGCTTGCTGGCGGGAACGTCGGCAAGGGAGCACATCACGCCCATCCTCCGGCAGTTGCACTGGCTACCCATTGAGTACCGAGTTGCCTTTAAGGTGCTTGTGTTAACCTTTAAGGCCTTACACGGCCTAGGGCCTGCGTACCTGAGGGACCGCCTTGCCCCGTATACTCCCCCGAGATCACTACGTTCGGAGGAGTTGAATCTGCTCCTGGTACCATCGGTCCGCGCCTGTCACTTGTCTACAACCAGGCAAAGAGCCTTCTCTGTGGCGGCCCCGGCGCTCTGGAACTCTCTCCCGGACGACGCCCGAGCCGCTACAGAGCTCATCCCGTTTCGCAGGGCCTGCAAGACCGCCCTTTTTAGACTAGCCTTTGGCAAACAAACCCAGCGTACCCCTCTGTATAACCAATACCCTGGTTCCAGGGAATGCCACAGTATGTGATGTGATTTTTATGTCTCGGGATATAGGCTTCCTCAACTTGATTTTCCTGACTAGGCCTCAGCACATGGGATATTGTTAGGCTTCCTCAACTTGATTTTCCTGACTAGGCCTCAGCACATGGGATATTGTTAGGCTTCCTCAACTTGATTTTCCTGACTAGGCCTCAGCACATGGGATATTGTTAGGCTTCCTCAACTTGATTTTCCTGACTAGGCCTCAGCACATGGGATATTGTTAGGCTTCCTCAACTTGATTTTCCTGACTAGGCCTCAGCTCATGGGATACTGTTAGGCTTCCTCAACTTGATTTTCCTGACTAGGCCTCAGCACATGGGATACTGTTAGGCTCCCTCAACTTGATTTTCCTGACTAGGCCTCAGCTCATGGGATACTGTTAGGCTCCCTCAACTTGATTTTCCTGACTAGGCCTCAGCTCATGGGATACTGTTAGGCTCCCTCAACTTGATTTTCCTGACTAGGCCTCAGCACATGGGATACTGTTAGGCTCCCTCAACTTGATTTTCCTGACTAGGCCTCAGCACATGGGATACTGTTAGGCTCCCTCAACTTGATTTTCCTGACTAGGCCTCAGCACATGGGATACTGTTAGGCTCCCTCAACTTGATTTTCCTGACTAGGCCTCAGCACATGGGATACTGTTAGGCTCCCTCAACTTGATTTTCCTGACTAGGCCTCAGCACATGGGATACTGTTAGGCTTCCTCAACTTGATTTTCCTGACTAGGCCTCAGCACATGGGATATTGTTAGGCTTCCTCAACTTGATTTTCCTGACTAGGCCTCAGCACATGGGATATTGTTAGGCTTCCTCAACTTGATTTTCCTGACTAGGCCTCAGCACATGGGATATTGTTAGGCTTCCTCAACTTGATTTTCCTGACTAGGCCTCAGCACATGGGATATTGTTAGGCTCCCTCAACTTGATTTTCCTGACTAGGCCTCAGCTCATGGGATACTGTTAGGCTTCCTCAACTTGATTTTCCTGACTAGGCCTCAGCACATGGGATACTGTTAGGCTCCCTCAACTTGATTTTCCTGACTAGGCCTCAGCACATGGGATACTGTTAGGCTCCCTCAACTTGATTTTCCTGACTAGGCCTCAGCTCATGGGATACTGTTAGGCTCCCTCAACTTGATTTTCCTGACTAGGCCTCAGCACATGGGATACTGTTAGGCTCCCTCAACTTGATTTTCCTGACTAGGCCTCAGCACATGGGATACTGTTAGGCTCCCTCCTCAAGCTTGGGACTGTTTCCCTTCCTGACTAGGCCTCAGCACATGGGATACTGTTAGGCTCCTTCAACTTGATTTTCCTGACTGACTAGGCCTCAGCACATGGGATACTGTTAGGCTCCCTCAACTTGATTTTCCTGACTAGGCCTCAGCACATGGGATACTGTTAGGCTTCCTCAACTTGATTTTCCTGACTAGGCCTCAGCACATGGGATACTGTTAGGCTTCCTCAACTTGATTTTCCTGACTAGGCCTCAGCACATGGGATACTGTTAGGCTCCCTCAACTTGATTTTCCTGACTAGGCCTCAGCACATGGGATACTGTTAGGCTCCCTCAACTTGATTTTCCTGACTAGGCCTCAGCACATGGGATACTGTTAGGCTTCCTCATCTTGATTTTCTTGACTAGGCCTCAGCACATGGGATATTGTTAGGCTCCCTCAACTTGATTTTCCTGACTAGGCCTCAGCTCATGGGATATTGTTAGGCTCCCTCAACTTGATTTTCCTGACTAGGCCTCAGCTCATGGGATATTGTTAGGCTCCCTCAACTTGATTTTCCTGACTAGGCCTCAGCTCATGGGATATTGTTAGGCTTCCTCAACTTGATTTTCCTGACTAGGCCTCAGCTCATGGGATATTGTTAGGCTCCCTCAACTTGATTTTCCTGACTAAGCCTCAGCTCATGGGATATTGTTAGGCTCCCTCAACTTGATTTTCCTGACTAGGCCTCAGCTCATGGGATATTGTTAGGCTTCCTCAACTTGATTTTCCTGACTAGGCCTCAGCTCATGGGATATTGTTAGGCTCCCTCAACTTGATTTTCCTGACTAAGCCTCAGCTCATGGGATATTGTTAGGCTCCCTCAACTTGATTTTCCTGACTAAGCCTCAGCTCATGGGATATTGTTAGGCTCCCTCAACTTGATTTTCCTGACTAAGCCTCAGCTCATGGGATATTGTTAGGCTCCCTCAACTTGATTTTCCTGACTAGGCCTCAGCTCATGGGATATTGTTAGGCTTCCTTAACTTGATTTTCCTGACTAAACCTCAGCTCATGGGATATTGTTAGGCTTCCTCAACTTGATTTTCCTGACTAGGCCTCAGCTCATGGGATATTGTTAGGCTTTCTCAACTTGATTTTCTGACTAGGCCCCCCACAATGACAGAACAAGACCAAACTTGGCACACAGACCCCCCAAGATGCACACTACATCCCGGTGCAGTTTGAGGGAGGATGGACCATGGATGATGGGACTTGCAGTACTTCAATTCACTTCCTTAGAGCACTGTGGCCCACACCAATGATGAATCAGGACCAAACTTGGCACACAGAGGCCCAAAGGCCCACTTTACAAACCTGCTGCAGTTTACGGCAGGATGGCTCACAAATGATGGGATTTGCAGTACCTTCACCCAATTCATTTCCCACAGAACATTGCAGCCCCTACAAATCACAGACCAGGCCCAAACTTGGCACACAGAGTACCCATGACCCACTCTACATCCTGGTGCTGTTTTGAGTGGGACGGACCACGGATGATGGGAGTTGAAGTACCTTCACTCACTTTCTGAGACCGCTGCGACCCTCATCCAATGACTGATCAAGACCACATTTGGCACACAGAGCCCCCATGACCCACTCTACATTCAGGTGCTGTATGGAGAACGGGGGACCATGGATTATGGGACTTCCTGTACCTTCCCTCACTTCCAGACACCACTGCAACCCTCATCCAGTGAATGATCAAGACCAAACATGACACACAGAGACCCCGTGACCCACTCTACATCCTGGTGCTGTTTGGAAGGGGATGGTCCATGGCCGATGGGACTCGCAGTACCTTCACTAAGTTCTTGAGACCACTGCAAGCCACATAAACATCTAATAGGAACCAACCTTGGCACACAATGCCTTCCTCAAATAACCCGGGCACCCCCGGGCCCTCAGCAAGTAATTAATAATAATAGGATGATGATGATGGATAATGATATAATAGGAATGCCACCTTCTCCGCCTGGCAAAAGGGGGTGAGACTGAGTGGGAGCCCTTGGGGTCCCTCCCCACTGTATGAGTCTAATAACAATAATAATAGTAATTCTGTATTTCTGCTTCACAGAAGGGGGTGAGACTGCGCGGCCCTGAGAGTCCCTCCCAAGTCCCGTGTCTGATGGTAATAATAATAATAATAATAATAATAATACTAAGTCTATCTTCCCTCCTTGTGGCCCCTTAACTCTATCTCTGGTAATAATAATAATAATAATAATAATAATAAGTCTATCTTCCCTCCTTGTGGCCCCTTAACTCTATCTCTGATAGTGATAATAACAATAATAAGTCTATTCTATCTTCCTTTACGGCAGGTCTGATGGAGGCAGGGAAGAATAAACGTCTTGGAAGGAAACCCTATTCAATTTGAAAGGCAGATATTCCCCCGGCGTTTGAAAGGCTTTGGGGCAGCTTTCATAGGATAAAGCCATTGTTAAAGTTACGTGACTTCACGTTACACGTTTGCTGGTTCATTTATTTATTTACATAATTGCATTAATTCGTTAGCATGGGATCTACGGGCAACATATAAGAAAAATAAACTAAAGCAGATCCAAACCATTGGAAACCCTCAAAGAGTTGAAATAGAGTCAAATGCATACTCTACTTGAAAGGTTAAAACCATTTCAAACCATGCCTGTGAACTGTTTTGCGTAGAGATATGTTAATAAGCAGGGATGTTGTTCAAGCACAGGTGGGCCACGTTCTGTGTGCAGGCCACGGCCATTTTTGTCTCCTCTGGGGTTTCCAGAGACCCAAATACGTTCCTCCCTAAAGGCCCTTTCCCCATAGGATGGGGCCCACAGGCCGTTTTATGGTTTTTTTGGGGGGGGGGGTCGTGGTGGGGTAAAAACTGGGTGCTGGAGCAGGCCCAGATCAACCCTTCTTGGCGCCCTAGGCCACACATTGGAAGCCACGCCCCCGGGCCGATGCTGAGCCCCCGGGCCTCTTCTTCCTCGCTCGCTCCGGGCGCCCTTCCTTCCTTGAGTGAAGGAAGGAAGGAGGGGTGAGCGAGGAGCACGGGGTGGAGCGGAGGGGAGCCGCGTCACAGGGCTTAGGGGCCTATGGCACTTCACGCGCAGGCGCAGAAGTGCCCGAAAATTGACCTTTTCTTTTTATTTGGGGGTCCGGATCTGGCGCCCCCCCCATGGCTACCCCCCCCCCCCCTAGGTAGTGGCCTAGGGTGGCCTTATGGATAATCCGGGCCTGTGATGGAGGGCATCTTTTGAAGTGTGGGGATGTCTACCTTCCAAGCGCGCGCCTCCACGTTTGCTTCCGGATGAGAGAGAAGCACGGTGGGGCAGGGGAGGCGGGGGGCTTGGCCCTACCCTCCTCAAGGCTGGAGCAGCTTCTGGGAGTGCAGAAGCCGGGGAGGGGAAGGGACTTGGTGTGGCCTGGCTCCGCCCCCTTTGGCTTCAGCTCTAGCAGCAGCTGCTCCAGCCTTGAGGAGGGCAGGGCCAAGCCAGGGGTGGCATAGCTAGCACAAGGCTGGCTTGGCCCTACCCTCCTCAAGGCTGGAGCAGCTTCTGGGAGTGCAGAAGCCGGGGAGGGGAAGGGACTTGGTGTGGCCTGGCTCTGCCCCCTTTGGCTTCAGCTCTAGCAGCAGCTGCTCCAGCCTTGAGGAGGGCAGGGCCAAGCCAGCCTTGTGCTAGCTATGTCACCCCTATGCGCGGCAGCAGCCCTAGGGGCAGTAACTAACTATCGGTAGTTACTGAAAAGGACATTCAAGTGCCACCTCGGAGTTGGCTGAGGTAGGCAGGATTTCCCTGGGTACTGGTTGTGGGGGGTCGGGAGCAGGTCAGGGTTTTGCCCTCCCTTCTGCTCGAGATCCCCGTGTACAACTGGTGGGCCACTGTGTGACACAGAATGCTGGACTAGATGGGCTGAGGTCCGATTCAGCATGGCTCTTCTTATGTTCTTATGAGTGAAGGAAGGAGGGGCGAGCGAGCGAGGCTTCAATACACAAACAGAGCAATCACTGGTAACAACTCACTATACACAAAGCTAAACCACAGGGCATAAAGGGGCAGATCTACGGGAATAAAGGTGTAGACACGTGTTTGAGGTAAAAATCACAGGCATAATCATATGAACCAATTTAAGTGCTAAATAGCATAACAATCTCACAAACAGCACAATGCAATGCAATTCATTCACAGTGTTCCAGATTCACATAATAACAATGGTAGTGCCCTTACAGTGGTATAGGGCCAAGTACAATATACCAACAGAATCTGTGTACCCCTATCAATAGTCAAGAGTATAATAACTCATAGGCTAGCGACTGAGTCAGAAAGGGAGCCTTGGTGGGTAGAAGAGCTGGCAAGCTGCTAGATGGGCAGGCGCCAACGGCTGGAGGTAAGCTGACAACGCCAAGATGGCCGTTTCGCGTAAACTCCGCTTCCTCAGGGCGCTCGAAAGTTCTGACCGCTCCTCCCCAGTGTTGTAGTAACACAATAAGGACTCAAAGTCGATACAGGAGATTTCACGTTTCCGCGTTCTAAAACATGTCAATGCTGTGAGTCATCTCCCGGGCTGGAATCATGCGGCTCCCCTCCACCTCTTGCTCCTCGCTCGCCCCTCTTTTTTTCCTTGAGTGAAGGCGCAGAAGTGCCCGAAAATCGACCTTTTCTTTCTTTTTATTTGGGGGTCCGGATATCCCCCCCCCTCCCATGGCTACCCCCCTAGGCCGTGGCCTAGGCTGGCCTTATGGATAATCCGGGCCTGTGTTGGAGGGCATCTTTTGAAGGGTGGGGATGTCTCAATTCAGAGCGTCCTAGGTGCCTCATGTGCCCACCCCTATCTATCCCAAAGCGGCACGCTCCTGTGGTAACATCCAAAGAGGTGCTGATCTGCCCAGGGTGGTTGCTTCTCCATTGCCAAGTCAGAAGAAGTACATCAACATAAACTTTGCTTACCGAGCGGTAGAGAATGAATACACCTGTACACAGGTGTCCAGAAGGTTCTTGCATTGTGTCCAGTGGAGTGTGCATGCAAGGGGGAGTGTATAGGATTTTCATTTATTTATTTATTCATTTATTTATTAAGTTCGACTTAATATATTTATTTATTTATTATTTGGTTTTGTATTCCGCTCCTCCCTGCAGGCTCGGGGCGGGTCACAACATATAAAACCGGCGGCATGTAGTCGCCATGCAGCCGTACAATAAAAGAGTAAAATATTAAAATATTAAAACAACAATACGAATCACATCACGAGGTGTTGAGAAACGCATACATTTCCAAAGGCCCGAGACACCAGTGTATTAGACAGCTGTAAGTCAGTCGCCCAATCCGGTTGTCAAGTCAAAGGCTAATTTGAACAGCGTGGTCTTAACCGCCCTCCGAAAGGGGATTTATTTATTTATTTATTTATTCGGGTTTCTATGCCGCCGACTCCCGAAGGCTCGCGGCGGCTTACAAGAGCCGAAGGCACAATAAAATACAGAAGGTTAAGAACAATTAAAAACAAGCAACACCGTAAAAACAACAACAACACAGTTGAGGTAGTGGCACAACCAAGACGCACGGGCCTACCCATCAAAGGCCTGCCTAAACAAATAGGTTTTACAAGCCCGCCTGAACGGGAGCAGGTCCTTCATTGCCCGGGTGTCGGCCGGGAGGGCGTTCCACAGCGTGGGAGCTATGACAGAAAACGCCCTCCGGCGGGTGGATGTCAGCCGTGCCAGCTTTGCCGAAGGTACCTCCAAGAAATTGCCACCCTCGGACCGCAGTGATCTCAGAGGGCAATATGGAGTGAGACGGTCCCTCAGATACGCTGGCCCCAGGCCGTGCAAGGCCTTAAAGGTGAGAAGCAACACTTTGAAGGCGATCCGGTGCTCAATTGGCAGCCAGTGCAGGTCCTGCAAAACAGGTGTTATATGGCAACCTGCTGGGGAGCCAGACAGGAGCCGGGCGGCAGTGTTCTGCACCAGCTTGAGCTTCCGGAGAAGGTGGATTAGGTCTTGTATGGTCCGGATGTCACTTGGCAGGGAGTTCTATAGCTGCTACGGAGAACGCTCTCTGCCTAGTTGTGGACAGATGGCAGGAGCGGATATACCGCTCTCTCTGGCGCCCAGAGCGGTTCACAGGAGTAAATAAAACACATAAAAACATAGGAATACATTAAAAGCAATATAAAACCCCCAATTAAATATGGGATGCATTAAGAACAATCTAAAAACCCCAATTAACACATATTGCAAGCTCACTACAATAGTAGTGGCATGCTGGCAGCAGGTACAGTAGGTGCAGTAGAGTGGCAGTAGGCTATGGGCCGAAGGCGTGCCTGAATAGCCATGTTTTTACTGCTCTGCGGAACGGCAGAATGGCTCGAGTGGCCCATATCTCTTCAGGAAGGCTATTCCAAAGAGTTGGCGCGACAACGGTGAACGCCCTCCGGCGCGTAGAAGCCAGTCTGCAGACCCTGATACTGGGCACATCCAGCAGATTGAGCCCCTCTGAACGCAGTGATCTCCTGGGCACATAAGAGGAAAGCCGCTCCCTCAGGTACACTGACCCCAAACCATATAAGGCCTTGAAAGTTAGAACTAACACCTTTGAAGCCAGTGCAGCTCGCGCAAGAGTGGAGTCACGTGATCAGATCTTGAGGCTCCTGAGAGCAGGCGTGCTGCAGCGTTCTGCACCAGCTTGAGCTTCCGGATCGCCGACAAGGGTAGGCCAATGTACAGCGCATTACAGTAATCGAGCCTCGAGATGACCGTGGCTTGGATCACCGTGGCCAGGTCGCGGCGGGAGAGGTAGGGAGCCAGACGTTTTGCCTGACGTAGATGGAAGAACGCTGTCTTGCAGGCGCAGCCAGTCTGCGCCTCCATAGACAGCTGAGCGTCCAGCCGGCCCCCAAACCTTTTACAGACGGTTGCGGGCAAAGGGCCACACCGTCAAACGTCGGCAACTGGGTCTCTACCCCCTCCGGGTGGCCCAGCCACAAGATCTCCGATTACAGGCTAACCAACCTCCTCAGCAGTTTCCATATCGACTGATGGAACTGCCTTTTCGCGGTGGCACTTCCAGGCCCAAATGTGTCTGCTAGTCATGGGATTCCTCATTGTATCCATTGACCATTTCTCAAAGTCGTGTCCTTTGTTTACAAATTGCTGAGGTGCTATTTCAAGGTTTTTAAAGGTTGATATATAGGCTATTAAATGCATTTTGATATTTTAATGTTCCTGGGTTGCTGTGAGTGTTCTGAACTGAACGGAACTTTATTATTTACTAGCTTGGGCACCCGGCGGTGCCCGGGTGTTTTGAGAAATTGGTATTTAGCAGTTATTTAAGTGGCTCACAGTGGGATCATGAAATCACTGAAGGTACTGCAGGTCCCATCATCCATGGTCCACCCACCTCCAAACAGCACCAGGACTCAGAGTGGGTCATGGAGGGTCTGTCTGCCAAGTTTGGCCTTGATCCATCATTATTGGGAGTTGCAGTGGGATCATGAAATTACTGAAGGTACTGCAAGTCCCATCATCCATGGTCCACCCACCTCCAAACAGCACTATTTATTTATTTTTTATTTATTTATTATTCCATCTTGTATTCCGCTTCTCCCTGCAGGCTCGGGGCGGATAACAGCATATAAAATAGGCTGACATGTGGCATCCATGCAGCCATACAATAAAACGCGAGCATAAAAACGCAACATATATCCCGAGACATAAAATAACATACAATGGCATTCCCTTGAACCAGGGTATTGGCTATACAGGAGAAGTACGCTGGGATTGTTTGCCTAATCAAAGGCTAGTCTAAAAAGGGCGGCTTTGCAGGCCCTGCGGAACGGGATAAGCTCTGTAATGGCTCGGGCGTCACCCGGGAGAGAGTTCCAGAGCGCCGGGGCCGCCACAGAGAAGGCTCTCTGCCTTGTTGTAGACAAGTGACAGGCGCGAACCGATGGTACCAGGAGCAAATTCAACTCCTCCAAACGTAGTGATCTCGGGGGAATGTACGGGGCAAGGCGGTCCCTCAGGTACACAGGCCCTAGGCCGTGCAAGGCCTTAAAGGTTAAAACCAACACCTTGAAGGCAACTCGGTACTCAATGGGTAGCCAGTGCAACTGCCGAAGGATGGGCGTGATGTGCTCCCTTACCGACGTTCCCGCCAGCAAGCGAGCAGCGGCATTTTGCACCAGCTTGAGTTTCCGAATTGTCGACAGGGGAAGGCCAACGTAGAGGGCGTTACAGTAGTCCAGTCTCGAGATGACCGTCGCTTGGATCACCGTGGCCAGGTCGTCCCTGGAAAGGTAGGGTGCCAGTCGCCTAGCCTGTCGTAGGTGAAAAAATGACGCCCTGCTGGCCGCGGAGACCTGGGTCTCCATGGTCAGCAGGAGGTCCAATTGGACACCCAAGCTCGGGCTGGCCTTTAATTAGGCACACCGGACTAAGAACTATGATATATGTCCTCTCAACCCGTGTTCTGACGATGTAACCTGTTTTAAATGTGGTTTTATGTTTTTATGTTTTTATCAATTGTAGGGTCGCATGTTGACATGTTGCTGTGATCCGCCCCGAGCCTGCTGGGAGGAGCAGAATACAAAAGTGAACAATAAATAAATAAATAAATAAATAAACAACAGGTGACAGGCTAAGCCGTTCACCATCCAGGGTAGGCAACCGGCACTCATCCAGTCCACGCCGACCGGGCCACAAGATCTCAGTCTTCGACGGATTCACCTTCAGCCGGCTGGCCCGCAGGCAACCAGTCACGGCCTCTAGGCACTGGTGGAAACAATCGGGTACGGTGTCCGGCCTGCCGTCCATTCTCAGCAGAAGCTGGGTGTCATCAGCGTACTGATAACACTCCAGACCAAAGTCGCGGGCCAGCTGGGCCAGGGGGCGCATATACACGTTGAATAATAAGGGGGAGAGGATGGCCCCCTGGGGGACACCACAATCAAGTGGGAGTCTCTCGGAGGCCCCCCCACCCCCCTCCACACGTTGTCCCCGGTCCTGGAGGAAGGAGGCCACCCATTTAAGGGCGGTCCCCCCTACCTCGGAGCCGGCAAAACGGTGGGTCAACAATGCGTGGTCTACCGTGTCAAATGCTGCTGTCAGATCTAACAGAACAAGCAGGGCTGATCCACCCTGGTCCAGCTGGCGGCGAAGTTGGTCTGTAATGGCGACAAGCACGGTCTCCGTCCTGTGCCCAATACGGAAGCCGGACTGGAAGGGATCAAATCCAGCTGTGTCTTCCAAGAACCGCTGCAGCTGATCCGCTGCTGCCCTCTCAATTACCTTGCCTATGAGTCAGGGTGGGTCATGGAGGGTCTGTCTGCCAAGTTTGGCCTTGATCCATCATTATTGGGAGTTGCAGTGGGATCATGAAATTACTGAAGGTACTGCAAGTCCCATCATCCGTGGTCCACCCACCTCCAAACAGCACCAGGACTCTGGGTGGGTCATGGAGGGTCTGCCTGCCAAGTTTGGCCTTGATCCATCATTATTGGGAGTTGCAGTGTGATCATGAAATTACTGAAGGTACTGCAAGTCCCATCATCCGTGGGCCACCCTCCTCTAAACAGCACCAGTATGTAGAGTGGGTAATGGAGGGTCTGTGTGCCAAGTTTGGCCTTGCTCCTTCATCATAAGGCGTTGACATGGTATTATGGAAGTAGTGAAAGCACTGCAAGTCCCATCATGCGTGGTGTACCCTCCTCCAAAGTGCAGCAGGTCATGGGGGCTCTGCGTGGGCAGTTGGATGTGTATTGGTTATTGAATGAGGGTCACAGTGGTCTTAGGAAGTTATTGAAGGTACAGGAAGTCCTATCATCCGTGCCCCCCCCCCTCAAACTGCACCAGGATGTAGAGTGGGTGTTGGGGGGGGGGGTGCGGCAAGTGTGGGGTTTTTTTGTGTGTTTTAAGAGGCGTAGTCAGGAGAAATAAGAAAAGTATGTGTTACTATGAAATCAGGCTGAGGCCTAGCCAGGAGAATCAAGTGGAGGGAGTGCTGCTGTGTGTGGAGGGCGAGGCCTAGTTGGTAAAAGTAGCTAAAGGAAGCCTGTTTGTAAAGTAGTGTCTGTGAGAGCTTTGAGAATAGGGAAGCAAGAATGGTGGCCAATCAGAGCCGGTGTAGCAAATGTTCACTCAGTTTGGTTCAGGTCCGGCTGAGGCCTAGTCAGGAGAATCAGGTTGAGGAAGCCTTACTGTCAATTCAGGCTGAGGCCTAGTTTGTAAAATCAGCTGAAGGAAGCCTTTTTGTAAAGAACTCTGTCTGGCACCTTTGAGATTTGGGATGTTGGGATGCTGGCCTATCCATGGCCCATCCTCCCTCAAACTGCACCAAGGCGTAAAGTGGGTCTTGGGGGTTCTGTGTGCCAAGTGTGGTTTTGTTGTCTCATTGTTGGGGGCTGCAAAGTGTATTAGACCTAAACTCCCACCATGCCTGGCTGCCTCAGGCCTTTTCCTTTCCTCCCTCTGGCCACCCAGGCCCTGCTGCTGCCAGAGCCCTAGGGGGCGGGGGGTTTCAAGCGTCCCACCAAGGCCCCCCAGCCCAGCCCCCTTCCTTCTGCGAGGCATGGGGACCCATCCAACCCTTCCTGGGGGGCAGCCACCCAGGCCCTGCTGCTGCCAGAGCCCCAGGGGGCTGGGGGTTTCAAGCCCCCCCAAGGCCCCCCAGCCCAGCCCCCTCCTTTCTGCAAGGCATGGGGACCCATCCAACCCTTCCTGGGGGGTGGCCGCCCAGGCCCTGCTGCTGCCAGAGCCCTAGGGGGCTGGGGGTTTCAAGGCCCCCCCCCAAGGCCCCCCAGCCCAGCCCCCTCCTTTCTGCAAGGCATGGGGACCCATCCAACCCTTCCTGGGGGGTGGCCGCCCAGGCCCTGCTGCTGCCAGAGTCCTAGGGGGCGGGGGGTTTCAAGGACCCCCCCAAGGCCCCCCCCCAGCCCCCTCCTTTCTGCAAGGCATGGAGACCCATCCAACCCTTCCTGGGGGGTGGCCACCCAGGCCCTGCTGCTGCCAGAGTCCTAGGGGGTGGGGGTTTCAAGGCCCCCAAGGCCCCCCAGCCCAGCCCCCTTCCTTCTGCAAGGCATGGGGACCCATCCAACCCTTCCTGGGGGGTGGCCACACAGGCCCTGCTGCTGCCAGAGCCCTAGGGGGCTGGGGGTTTCAAGGACCCCCAAGCCCCCCCAGCCCAGCCCCCTTCCTTCTGCAAGGCATGGGGACCCATCCAACCCTTCCTGGGGGGTGGCCACCCAGGCCCTGCTGCTGCCAGAGCCCATCCAACCCTTCCTGGGGGTGGCCAGGGGCTGGGGTTTCAAGGCCCCCAAGGCCCCCAGCCCAGCCCCCTCCTTTCTGCAAGGCATGGGGACCCATCCAACCCTTCCTGGGGGGGTGGCCACCCAGGCCCTGCTGCTGCCAGAGCCCTAGGGGCTGGGGGTTTCAAGGACCCCCAAGGCCCCCAGCCCAGCCCCCTCCGTTCTGCAAGGCATGGGGACCCATCCAACCCTTCCTGGGGGGGGTGGCCGCCCAGGCCCTGCTGCTGCCAGAGCCCTAGGGGGCGGGGGGTTTCAAGGACCCACCCCAGGCCCCCCTGCCCAGCCCCCTTCCTTCTGCGAGGCATGGGGACCCATCCAACCCTTCCTGGGGGGTGGCCACCCAGGCCCTGCTGCTGCCAGAGCCCTAGGGGGCGGGGGGTTTCAAGGACCCCCCCAGGCCCCCTGCCCAGCCCCTTCCTTCTGCAAGGCATGGGGACCCATCCAACCCTTCCTGGGGGTGGCCACCCAGGCCCTGCTGCTGCCAGAGCCCTAGGGGCTGGGGGTTTCAAGCCCCCAAGGCCCCCAGCCCAGCCCCTCCTTTCTGCAAGGCATGGGGACCCATCCTACCCTTCCTGGGGGGTGGCCACCCAGGCCCTGCTGCTGCCAGACACCTAGGGGGGTGGGGGTTTCAAGCGGCCCCCACGGCCCCCCAGCCCAGCCCCCTTCCTTCTGCAAGGCATGGGGACCCATCCAACCCTTCCTGGGGGGTGGCCGCCCAGGCCCTGCTGCTGCCAGAGCCCTAGGGGGCTGGGGGTTTCAAGGACCCCCCCCAAGGCCCCCCAGCCCAGCCCCCTTCCTTCTGCAAGGCATGGGGACCCATCCAACCCTTCCTGGGGGGGTGGCCACCCAGGCCCTGCTGCTGCCAGAGTCCTAGGGGGTGGGGTTTCAAGCCCCCAGGCCCCCAGCCCAGCAGCCCCTTCCTTCTGCAAGGCATGGGGACCCATCCAACCCTTCCTGGGGTGGCCACACAGGCCCTCCTTCTGCCAGAGGCCCTGGGGGCTGGGGGTTTCCAGCCCCCCCAAGGCCCCCCAGCCCAGCCCCCTTCCTTCTGCAAGGCATGGGGACCCATCCAACCCTTCCTGGGGGGTGGCCACCCAGGCCCTGCTGCTGCCCGAGCCCTAGGGGGGGGGGTGTTGCAGGACCCCCCCCAAGGCCCCCCAGCCCAGCCCCCTTCCTTCTGCAAGGCATGGGGACCCATCCTACGCTTCCAGGGGGGTGGCCACCCAGGCCCTGCTGCTGCCAGAGCCCTAGGGGCGGGGGGTCAGGGGCCCCCCAAGGCCCCCAGCCCAGCCCCTTCCTTCTGCAAGGCATGGGGACCCATCCAACCCTTCCTGGGGGTGGCCGCCCAGGCCCTGCTGCTGCCAGAGCCCTAGGGGGCAAGGGGGGTTTCAGGACCCCCACCCCAGGCCCCCTGCCCAGCCCCTTCCTTTCCGCAAGGCATGGAGACCCATCCAACCCTTCCTGGGGGGTGGCCACCCAGGCCCTGCTGCTGCCAGAGTCCTAGGGGGCGGGGGGTTTCAAGGACCCCCCCCAAGGCCCCCCAGCCCCCTCCTTTCTGCAAGGCATGGAGACCCATCCAACCCTTCCTGGGGGGTGGCCACCCAGGCCCTGCTGCTGCCAATGTCCAAAGCGGCCGAAAAGGCAAATAGAGCTTTGCTGCCACCGTGTGGGCAGAATGAGAAAGCGCACCCCTATTCCCACTGCGCCGCGCTTCTTCCTGGGAATGGTAGTTCCGTTTGCCTTTCCCCACACGCGAGGAGGCGGCCGGAAGGACTACATCACCCAGAGATGGTAGCGGTGTGAGCCAGAGCGAGCGACGGAGAGGATGAAAACGCGCATGCGCGGTGCGAGACAGACCGACCGAAGGAGTGGTTGGAAAAAGGCGCATGCGCAGTGTGAGCCAGAGCGAGCCACGGAGAGGATGAAAACGCGCATGCGCACTGCGAGAGAGCGAAGGTTATGAAAGAGGCGCTTTTGCAGTGTCAGCCAGAGCAAGCGCTGAAGAGACGATGAAAACGCGCGTGCGCAGTGCGAGACAGACCGACGGAGGGTGGGAAAAGGCGCATGCGCAGTGTGAGCCGAAGCGATCAACGAAGAGATGAAAATGCGCGTGCGCACTGTGAGAGAGCGCAGAGTATGAAAAAGGCGCAAGCGCTGAAGCGAGGGTGAAAACACGCATGCGCAGTGCAAGACAGAACGACCGCGGGGTGGGAAAAGGCGCATGCGCAATGTAAGCAAGCAAGCCTCGGCGGGGAAGGCGGAGGCGGCCCGGGAAAGTGCTAGGCCTTGGTTCCCGAGGGAGAATGGGCCTCTCGGGCTTCCGTCGCCATCCACTTCTCTAGCCTGCCCGGCCCTCTTCCAGAAGCACTCTCTCCTGACGTTTCGCCTGCTTCTATTACAGGCACCCTTAGTGGTTGTGAGGTCTGCTGGAAATTGGGAAAATTGGGTTTCTATATCTAGCATTGAATGGCCTAGCAGTTTCAAGGTCTGGCTGCTTACTGCTCCTTTGTTGGTGAAGTGATTAACTGGCCCTGATGGTTTCTTGTCCAGAATTCCCCCGCTTCCTACTTTCCAACACGCCTCTCAACCCCTGGGGATGCCTGCCATAGATGTGCGCTAACACCTTCCAACAAAGGATTCCCTCCCAGGCAGCAACCAGCCAGGCTTTGGTGCTGCAAGGCCATTCTTACCTTTCTCCCACAGGTATCTATAAACCCCATTGGCCTCGTTTCCAGCAGAATCCTGCTCATCAAGGCGGCCGATGGCAACCTCCACCCTGGCCTCCAACAGACAAGACAATCGTACAGTATATATATATATATATATATATATATATATATATATATATATATATAACATGTCATAATACCGTGTTTCCCGAAAGTAAGACAGTGTCTTACTTTCTTTTTATCCCCAAAAGCCCCACTATGTCTTACTTTCGGGTATGTCTTATATTGGAAGAGGAAGGGCAAAGCCGGGAGAGCTCTCCTCAGCTTCGCCCTTCAGCTAAAGGACACGCCAGCCTCAGAAGCAGCGATTTTCCCGCTTCCGAGGCTGGCGTGTCCCGTTAGCTGGAAGGGGCGAGAAGCTGAGGAGAGCTCTCCTCGGCTTTGCTTCCTCTTACAGCCTCAGCCGGGGGCAGCAGAACCGGGAGAAATCGCCGCTTCTGCCGCCCTGGCTGTCACTGTAGGAGGGAGGGAGGGGCCAGGGGGAGCCCTCCCCCGGCTTCACCCTCCTCTTACAGCCTCAGCCGGGAGGGAGGGGGGAGGCAGGGGGGCGCTCCTGACGGCGTGCAATACGTCTTACTTTCGGGGTACGGCTTATATTAGCCGACCCCCCCTGAAACCCCCGATACGTCTTACAATCGGGGGTGTCTTACTATCAGGGAAACACGGTACTAATGATATTACAGCATAATCTATATATATAAAGGAAGAGCCGTCATGTGAAGACTACCTCAAACAGAGAAACCTTACAACGCAGAAACACCAAACTTGCCAACAGAAATAGGCCTCAAGCAAGGTACGTTTGTAGCAAAGAAACTTTCCCCCCCAAAACCTAAAAGGCCCCCAAAACAACGAGTAAAAATAAAACTACATTTCCCAGCATCCTCCGGGGCTGCCAAAGACTCCCCCAGCCTCTACATTCTGACAACGTGATTGGCTGCCAATAAGGGCGGATTTGCATAACTGCTGTACTGGCCAGCCAACATGAACATTCCGACCCATAACAAACTGCCAGAGCATCCTCCAACACTTCCAAATCAGAAGACCATGATGGAGATCAACACCATTCAAGAGGAGCTCTTCTTCCTTTCCCAAAAGATCTCCAGTGGCTTGGAATTCCACATTAATAAGAGGACCATCCAGCAACAATGGGGTTTGCCAAGGAGGGTGCTCCAGCCCCTCTATATGCTGGCTCCAAGGGATGGAGGCCATCACCAAGTACCTTCTGATGCCCAGCGCTGGAAGAGCTCCCTCAGATGGCCTGTCCATGAGGAAAGCCTCACCGGACATTGACCAATGGGTGCAAAAGACACAGAGCAGGACATCTTGAAAAAGAGAGGAGCAGAAAGTAAGCTAGACATGAAGATCTTGAGAAAGGTGGCTCAAAAGGAGACGGAAAGGATTTTTAACAGTCCCCCAACAGACACTGGACGCACCTGTGAAGATAGAGATCCCCTGACAGGACAAGCCCTCCCCAAGCTGATCCGTCCTGGCCAGGGTACAAGTCAAACCCGAAGGACTGCAGGCAAAGAGCTGAGGCACAAACATAACACACCCAATTCACTAACAACAATTCCAACCCTTACATACTCAGACTTTCTCACATCTCCTAAACAGGGCACAGCAACGCGTGCCGGGTACAGCTAGTACTATATATTACATGTCATAATACTAATGATATTACAGCATAATGTGATATATAATATTAATATTGTGCTATGGCAATAACATAATATGTTGTATTTACATATAATATTGATAATATTCTAATATTACTACTAATAGTTATATATCCGCTTTGAATCCTTTGTGGAGAGAAAAAGCGGGGTATTATTAATAATAATATATTCTAATACTAATACATTGGGAGGGATAGCTTTAAGGCTTATATATTACTACTAGCGGAGGACCCGGCGGTGCCTCAAGCCTTCCAAGCGGCAGGCGCCAATTGCGGCACAATTTTTAAATTATTTTATAACTTTTTAATTTTTTTGGGCTGTGATCTGCGCCCCCCTCGGCTCGTGCCCCTAGGCCATGGCCTTGTTGGCCCTATGGGTAATCCGGGCCTGCCTGGCCACAGTAATCCAGGCCACGGTCATCTCGAGACTGGACTACTGTAATGCCCTTTATGTCAGATTATTGCTTTTGAATAGCAATTCATGAGTCAGCACAAGATATATTTTCGCAGTTTGAGATGACCTGCAGTGTGACATGTTTGACACCAGATGGCGCTGTCTCAAGACTGCTAAATGGAACCTTGAGGAATGTCAGTTACAAAGTGACAGTTGGGATTATATATCTGTGAGGAAAGGATGTTTAGAAAGGTAGCTGTGATGGCTGTTGTTTTTCGATGTTTTGCCAGTTATTGTTAAATACAATTCAATACAAAGTTTTTATTCCGTTTTATTCTGTTTTTAGTATTTTGTGTTGTGTTATTCACTGCTGTGAACCACCCTGAGCCTTTTCAGGAAGGGTGGTATAGAACAGTGTTTCCCAACCAGTGTGCCATGGCACACTAGTGTGCTGTGAGCGATCATCAGGTGTGCTGTGGGAAATTGGCACTCTCCCCCTCCCAGCAGCCCCTCACAGGTTTCCAAGAAACATATTAAGCCTCTCCGGTTGAATTTTTTTTTTACTATTTTACTGGATTTTACTCCCCCCCCAAGGAACTGTTTATAACAGCTTCATGACATCCATAGTTAACTGGAAGTTTCACTCAGGGTGAAATTTCACAAAGGTGTGGAGAACAAGCTCTATGAGGAGCGGCTTGAAGAGCTGGGCATATTTAGCCTGAAGAAGAGAAGGCTGAGAGAAGACATGATAGCCATGTATAAGTATGTGGGAGGAAGTCATATCTATGTTGTCTTCATCAAAACAGGCCCAGGTTTCACACTGAGTGTATAAATACATTTAAAAACGAATTAACTATATGTATGACTGTGTAAGAGTGTCATTTTGTGTCATTTTAGTTGGTGGTGTGCCCCAGGATTTGGTAAATGCAAAAAGTGTGCCACGGCTCAAAAAAGGTTGGGAAACACTGGTATAGAAGTCAAAATAATAAATAAATAAATAACCGGCTTCCCGACAACTTTTGTAGATTCCTTTAATACAAAACGACAAGACAAAAATATGCATCATTGGCATTTTATGTAGTACGTATACATTCTTTGTATCTGCAGGTCCAGAAGGCAAAAGCAAAGAGGGGGGAACGATGGTGTATCTTTGGTAGTTCCCCCACGTCGCCTTGAGAAATGACAAAAGAGGTCCCAGAACAGCAGAAGGGAGGGAGGAAAGGAGCTCAAAGAGAGTACTACTAGTAGTAGTTACTAGTAGTAGTAACTACTACTGGTAGTAGTAACTACTACTGGTAGTAGTAACTACTACTGGTAGTAGTAACTACTACTGGTAGTAGTAACTACTACTGGTAGTAGTAACTACTACTGGTAGTAGTAACTACTACTGGTAGTAGTAACTACTAGTAGTAGTAGTTACTAGGCCGTGATACAGTAGTTGGATGTCAAAAAAAGATTAAGGAGGTCCATTTGTATCCCTAAATGCTAACCTTTCATTAGGTGAGATTAAGGCTTCCCTGAAGACGGCCCGCTTGTGGAAACCCTCGGATCAAGAAGACACAACTCTCGACACAACTCCGCATCCTTGGGGGGGGGGGGGTGTCTATTCTGCCAGGCCTGGCCCCACAAATATGATACAAAAGCCACTGAGTATGATTTGCCAGCCGATACCTAGCTCTGTGCCCCAAAGGCAAGACCTGCTGCTTCTATTTTACACAGCACCAATGTATACGCTTGTGTCTCCAGAGATACAGATACATACATAACTCGTGCAAAGTGAAAAGACAGATCTCGCATTTGGGGCACAGGTGGGCCCAAGCCGGCTTTTGCATTGTATACGTTTATGTTTATATATATACTTACACACCTAAGCAGCTATATTTTTATATACCTATATACACATACACACGCGCACACAGTACATGCCATATATAAAAAAGCCATCACAAGAGATATACATGGGAACACACTGAGCAGCTTATATCTAATTATATACATGTTTTTTCACAGTTGAGGATGTTTTGGGAAAAGGTTTTGCCTGGCAAAAAAATCTCCGTAAGGTCAACATTCAGGATCTTGAGAAAAATGACCAACTTGGATTCAAACCCGGTGACAGGCCTGGCCCGGATGGGTCGTAAAAAGGCGGGCAAAGCTTTTTGGAAGGGGAGACGGTCAGGCCGGCCTTTCCCCAGCTGATTTGTCTCCTACATCCGGTAGGACAGGAAGCCCACGACGGTGGGGGGGATGGGCAGTTTGGCCACTTGCGGAGTGGGCATCACGCGCCGGATTGCCATGCGGCACAAGTGCTGGAGGCTGGGGACGTGCTTGGGGGTCGCCCAGAAGTAGACGCTTCCGTCTTGCGTTCTGCAAACAAACATATCATACATAAAATATTGCACTTGTGCTTGTGTGTGTGTGTATTTATTTATTTATTTAATTATTTATTTCGTTCGGCTTCTATGCCGCCACTCCCGGCGGGCTCGGGGCGGCTCACAACACCAGAAGGAAAAACACAGAGTAAAACAGCAACAGAATAAAAACAAGAGCATTAAAAACATCATTAAAATGTCACAATAAACGACAGGCTAAAATTCTGGAGGTGAACACAAGATGGCGCTGGTGCTTTGTTTCTAAAGTGTTGCTAAAGTTCTGGTGGTGAGCATTTCATAGAAACAAAGCACCAGCGCCACCTAGTGTTCACCCCCAGAATTTAAGTTTTGTAAGTACTTTAGAAACATTTAGAAGCATGATTTAACAGCCCTAATATGCATGTATATATGTATGTATGAGATAGGGTGGAATACAAAAAAAAAATTATTTGTATTATTATTGTTATTGTTATTATTGTGTGTGTGTGTGCATGTATGTATCCCCCCCCCGGAGATAGGGCGGAATACAAATAAGGTATTATTGTGTGTGTGTGTATATGCATGTATATATGTATGTATGAGATAGGGTGGAATACAAAAAAAGAATTATTTGTATTATTATTATTAGTGTGTGTGTGTATGCATGTATGTATCCCCCCGGGAGATAGGGCGGAATACAAATAAGGTAGTGTGTGTGTGTGTGTGTTGTGTGTATGCATATATGTATGTATGAGATAGGGTGGAATACAAAAATAGAATTATTTGTATTATTATTATTAGTGTGTGTGTGTATGCATGTATGTATCCCCCCCCGGGAGATAGGGCGGAATACAAATAAGGTAGTGTGTGTGTGTGTGTGTGTGTGTGTATGCATGTATATATGTATGTATGAGATAGGGTGGAATACAAAAAAAGAATTATTTGTATTATTATTATTAGTGTGTGTGTGTATGCATGTATGTATCCCCCCCCCCCCGGGAGATAGGGCGGAATACAAATAAGGTAGGGGGTGTGTGTGTGTGTGTGTGTGTATGCATGTATATATGTATGTATGAGATAGGGTGGAATACAAAAAAAGAATTATTTGTATTATTATTATTAGTGTGTGTGTATGCATGTATGTATCCCCCCGGGATAATACAAATAAGGTATTATTGTGTGTGTGTGTGTGTATGATGGCAAACCTTCCCTCCCTTTCTCTCCTTCCTTCCCTCCCTCCCTTTCTCTCCTTCCTACCTTCCTTCCCTCTTTCCTTCCTTTTTTCTTTCCTTCTCTCCTTCCCTCCCTTTCTCTCCTTCCTACCTTCCTTCCCTCTTTCTCTCCTTCCTTCCTATTCTTTCCTTCTCTCCTTCCTTCCCTCTTTCTCTCCTTCATTCCTATTTTTCTTTCGTTCTCTCCGTCCCTTCCTTTCTCTCCTTCCTACCTTTCTTCCCTCTTTCTCTCCTTCCTTCCTTTTCTTACCTTCTCTCCTTCCCTCCCTCTTTCCTTCCCTCTTTCTCTCCTTCTTTCCTATTTTTCTTTCGTTCTCTCCTTCCCTTCCTTTCTCTCCTTCCTACCTTCCTTCCCTCTTTCTCTCCTTCCTTCCCTCTTTCCTTCTCTCCTTCCTTCCCTCTTTCCTTCTCTTCTTCCTTCCTTCCCTCCCTCCCTCGTTCTCTCCTTCCTTCCTTCCCTCTTTTTTTTCTTTCCTTCTCTCCTTCCCTCCCTCTTTCTCTCCTTCCTACCTTCATTCCTCCTTTCTCTCCTTCCTTCCCTCTTTCCTTCTCTTCTTCCTTCCTTCCCTCCCTCATTCTCTCCTTCCTTTCTTCCCTCTTTTCTTTTTTCTTTCCTTCTCTCCTTCCTTTCTTCCTTTTTTCTTTCCTTCCTTCTCTTTCCTTCCTCTGCCTCCCCTTTTCTTTCTCTCTTTTCTTCCTTCTCTACTTATATTTGGACTGTAATTCCCAGCAGTCCTCCTGATCGACCTAGCTACCGACTCTCTATCTAATCTATCTACGTATCTGGAGGATTGCTGGGAGTTGCAGTCCATGAATAGGAAATGGGAAATACGCAGGGACTGGGATGCTCTCAAAGAAATCCAAGGAGAAGAAAGCTGGCAGAGCTTGGAAGCCGTGCACTTGGATCATCCTCCTCTCCTCAAGGGCCTGGTCTAGGGCAGGGCTGTCCAACTGGCGTCCCGGGGGCCGTATACGGCCCCCGGCCCCTTCCCTACGGCCCCCTAAGCTTTTAAATAAAAAATAAAAATTGAAAAATAAAATAATAAAAATTAAAAAAAACACCTACTTCCGGGTTCAGAGCAAGTATCAAGAGAATACGCAATCCACACGGGATTTCGCTGTCAACGCGAGATCACGCCGGCGTTGACAGCGAAATCCCGTGTGGATTGCGTATTCTCGCGATACTCTGGCTACTCTACTACTGGATCGCTGAGGCCCACAGACGCGATTAGGACCTTCTTCGACTCAGTCGGTCGTCGCCTCTCTCGTCGTCCGGGTACTCCTGGATCCTGCGCGTTTGGAAAAGGTAGGGCGAAGCAGGGCTCCCCAGGGGGCTCCTCATTCCCCCCCCCCACCTCCCCTCATGTATTAAAGATAAAATTAAATATATTGAAAGATGAAATAGGGGAAATGGGATACATTAAAATAAGGGGAGAGGGGAGGATGGAATTAAATATATTTAATATTAAATAAAAATAAGGGGAGAGGGCGCCGGGGGAAGAGGGCGGAGCCGGGGGCAGACCCTACGGCCCCCCAGGTCATCAGTGACCGGAATTCAGGCCCCTGGGCCGGTAGAAGTTGGACAGCCCTGGTCTAGGGGATGCTGGGAGCGGTCGTTTTTGCGCATGCGCTGTATCGTCATTTAGATTTTTATGGGTTTTTAAGTCCTTTCCACTGTCTTTTGGGAGGAGGTTATGAGTGATGGTCACTCGCTGGTCAGTTAAGGGTGTAGTGTCCAAATTTGGTGTCAATTACAGTGGTTTTTGAGTTATGTTAATCCCACAAACGAACATTACATTTTTATTTATATAGATACATATACACACACATACACACACACTATATATATGTATATAAAACACAATGCAGTATTTTAATTTCTTGTGTTTTTATACATTGGGTCCCCAGCATTGCCCGGGTCATCTGAAAAGGTCAATGTTTTAATTGTACAAAATGCTTAAGGTTGTGGGTGGACTACAACTCACGTCATGCCAGGTTAACCCCCTGAAAACCTCCACTGGAGGGAGGGCCATCGGTGTCTCCTGAGCAGTGAGAGGTATCGCTGTTTGTGGAGGCAGGAGCTTGTCTGTGAAAGTGGGCACCCCAGTCACATACACACATACATATTTTCAATTTATTATGTGCATGTATGTATGTATATGTGTGTGTATATATATATATATATATACACACACACACACATACTGTCCCCTACCACACGTTGCTGTGGCACAGTCTGTGTATGTGTTTTGTGTGTGTATATGTGTGGGTATATATTTGTGTATATGTGTATATATGTGTATTTGCATATATATATATGTGGTTTTGTGCATGCATTGCAATGTATTTTTTTACTTTTTGGCTTTTTAAGTCTCTTCTGTGTTTTTCAGTGTTTTTATGAGTGACTAGCCGTCCCCTGCCACGCGTTGCTGTGGTTCAGTCTGTGTATATGTATTCTGTGTGTATATATGTGTTTTTGTGCATGCATTGTAATGTATTTTTTTTAATTTTTGGCTTTTTAAGTCCCTTCCATTGTGTTTTGCAATATTATTATGAGTGATGGTCACTCGTTGGCCTGATAAGTGTATTGTGTCCAAATTGGGTGTCAATTTGCCCAGTGGTTTTTGGGTTAGGTTAATCCCACAAACATGTATTTTTATTTATATAGATCAGGGCTGCCCAGGAAGTCGATTGAGCCGGATGGGGCGCTTCTCAGAGGGGGGGCGGAGCCAGGCTGCGCCAAGCCCCGCCCCCTCCCCCGGCTTCGGCACTCCCAGCAGCTTCTCCAGCCTTGAGGAGGGCAGTGCCAAGACAGCCTTGTGCTAGTTATGTCACCACTGGCTTGGCATTGCCATCCTCAAGCATGGAGAAGCTGCTGGTAGAGTGGAAGCCAGAGGGGGGCGGAGCCAGGCCACACCAAGCCCCGCCCCCCTCCGGAGCTCCCAGCAGCTTCTCCAGGCTTGAGGATAGCAGTGCCAAGCCAGTGGTGGCATAGCTAGCACAAGGCTGGCTTGGCATTGCCATCCTCAAGCCTGGAGAAGCTGCTTGTAGAGCGGAAGCCAGAGGGGGGTGGAGCCAGGCCACACCAAGCCCTGCCCCCTCCCCTCTGGCTTTGGAGCCCCCAGCAGCTTCTCCAGGCTTAGCTAGCACAAAGCTAGCACAAGGCTGGTTTGGCACTGCCATCCTCAAGCCTGGAGAAGCTGCTGGTAGAGCGGAAGCCAGAGGGGTGGAGCCAGGCCACCCCAAGCCCCGCCCCTCCCTCTGGCTTTGGAGCTCCCAGCAGCTTCTCCAGGCTTGAGGATGACAGTGCCAAGCCAGTGGTGGCATAGCTAGCACAAGACTGGTTTGGCACTGCCATCCTCAAGCCTGGAGAAGCTGCTGGTAGAACTGAAGCCAGAGGGGGCGGAGCCAGGCCGCGCCAAGCCCCCGCCCCCCCAAGCAGCCTTGATTAGAAGTAGCTCACGTGCTGAAAAAGTGTGGGCACCCCTGATATAGATGGTCACTCATTGGCCTGATAGGTGTATTGTGTCCAAATTGTCAATTCGTCCCGCGGTTTTTGGGTTAGGTTAATCCCACAAACTAACATTACATTTTTATTTATATAGATGTGTGTATATATATGTGTGTGTGTGTGTGTGGAACATAAATATGTATATGCTTAAAAGCCTGCTCACCCAGCAGCTAAAACACTGCCATCAGTAGAAAAGGCACAGCAAAGTCCATTGCTTAAAGGCGCCACGTGGAGCGGATAGTCCTCGTCCATTCTCCAAAACCGCACCATCCTAAAAGAATAAGAAACAAGCAAGGAAATGAGACTTCCAGTCTCTCTTCTTTTCTTTGATTTAAGTAAACAGCTGGGAAAGGGAAGACAAAGGGGTGATCCGCGGTTTCTTCAAGACCGGGGACAACGAGTGGAGAGGGGAGGGACGGCCTCTGGGAGACTCCCATTAAGTTGTGGGGTCCCCCAGGGAGCCATACTCTCCCCTTTATTGTTTAACATCTACATGCTTCCGCTCACCCGGCTGGTTCGCGATTTTGGTCTGGAGTGCCACCAGTACGCTGTTGACACCCAGCTGGTGCTGAGAATGGATGGCAGGCCGGACACCGTACCCGATGGTTTCCATCAATGCCTTGAAGCCATGACTGGGTGGCTGCGCTCCAGCCGGTTGAAGGTGAATCCATCGAAGACGGAGATCCTATGGCTGGGTCGTCCTGGTGTCGGTGAGTGCCGGCTGCCTACCCTGGACGGCGAGCGGTTAAGCCTGTCGTCTTTGGTAAAAAGCCTGGGGGTACAATTGGACCCACTGCTATCGATGGGGACTCAGATCTCCACGGTTAGCAGGACAGCATTTCTCCATCTCCGACAGGCTAGGCGACTGGCTCCTTACCTATCCAGGAATGACCTAGCTATGGTGATCCAGGTGACAGTCATCTTGAGGCTAGACTACTGTAACGCCCTCTACATTGGCCTTCCCTTGTAGACAACCCGGAAACTCAAGCTGGTGCAAAATGCTGCCGCTCGATTGCTGGTGGGAGCACCTGCGAGAGAGCGCATCACACCAATCCTACAGCAATTGCACTGGCTGCCAATAGAGTACCGGATTATTATTTATTATTATTATTATTAATTCAAACTTCTATCACTGCCACTCCCCGAGGGCTCGGAGCGGTTCACAAACCTGGCATAACAAAACAGTAAACAACAGACACTACAACATCAAAGAAAGAAAGAATGGAGAAGGACAAAGATAGAAAATAGGAATGTGGCAATAGGGTGCCCGGATGGCACCACCTTGCCATCGAAAGCAGGCACCACCTTGCCATCGAAAGAAGGAAGCATGGGAGGTCTCAAGGAGATCTCTCGTAACTGGCCACCAGTGAGTCGGGTGGCCTGGCTTCCTCTGTCCAAAGGTCTGACAGGGGGAATCAGACCTGCTAAAGGAATGTCTTTCTCCGGCTTCGGACATGTCCGGTGGAGCTCTCGCCGCTTGAAACTCGAGCTCCAAAAAGTTCTGGATCGGAATGATTTCCAGAACCTGGGCTCGAGTGAGGTGGGCCTTTCTCTCTCAGGCAGTTGGCAGAAAATGGTGGGCCCAGGGGGTCGGCGGCCTCGAGGGGGCGACCCACACTGCTGGTCCATGGTAGGGTCAAGGGGAGGGGATCTGCTGTTCCTTGGCTTCGGCGCCGCTTCCTCTGATGACCATGTGGCTTCTGCTGCAAGATGCCTCCGGGGTTAGGGTCCCCCAAAGGTGGGCGCTTCCTCCTTGGGCCACTCCCTGGATTAGCCACCCCTAATCTTGCCTCTCCCTGACCTGGTCTGTAATTCTTCCTCCGTCCACTAGAGGGTGGCGGGACAGATTGCGGCCTAGTTGCAACTTTGGGGGCTGCTGGCAGTCGACAGGCTAGTCGCCCGGGCCGCTCCCCGGGGACCCTCGCCAGAACACACAAACAGAAGAACAATGACTGGACTGGTATACAGAACTATAGAAACACTCTGAGAAAAATAATTTCACTCTGAATGACCAGATACTACACACCAGGGTAGCAAAATATCAATATACTGTAATATATAGCAGAGAATAAAAAGAACATCCCAATTCCTAACATAGGACAAAGTGTCAATCATCAGTGGTAATACATATTAGTAGGGGATTACAGTCTATAATATATACAGTCATAAATCGAATATAATGCCTTCCAGGTGGGAAGCAACAGTACAGTGTTGATGATCACAGATGGCAATCACGTATTAATCACATATCCAAACAGAGGGCAATCACATATCAATCACATATAAGATACAATAGCAAGCATATCACACCACCAAGCCTTGACATAGGCTAGAGAAATAAACAATTCTCATACAGTGCATATAATCAGCAAAACAAAATACATCAAAATGAGTGTGAGAGCCAATACTCGAAAATCCAGATGGATGGTGACCAGTAAGGAGGCTACACGATACCTATATGTGTCACTCTGGAGTCCGCTAGCTCTAGGAAGCTCATGGGAGCTGTGGCGTCACTAAGGAGCGCCCTGTAGGCCAGTCGCCCAAGTATCGCGCTAGGCAGTAAAGACAGTCGCGCCTTGTAGGCGTGGCGCGGGTTGCTGACAAATGTCAAATGAAACTAAATATAAGGGAGAAGCCCCAAATCAATATAGAATAGCACAATAGTTGTCCGGTCTCTAGTAAGTTCGTAGATTTGTAGAGTAGTGACGTCACCGGAGCGCGCCCTGTAAGGTAGTCGACCAAGTATCGCGTCAGTCAATGGGGAGCATAGGTCATGAATAACGTGGCCCAGGTCAGCCAAATTCAAAATAAAGTTCAATTAAGGGCAAAAGCCCTAAATAATATAAAGTAGTACACAAACCAGGCCAGATAAATCATATATATGAACTATCCGAATGAAGTGAACCTCCGTGGTCGCTGTGGATCCGGCGGTGTCGATGGAGCCCACTCGGAAGGAGGGGGGCTGGAGGGGGGAAGAAAACAAGCCGCAAAAGGCGCCAGAGTGCCGCAGCACTATGCAGGCATGTAAACAAATGGCTGTATAGCCTAGTATGGCAAGCAAAGGTGCACAGAGCTGATATACAGCGGCAGGCTTGTTTCTGTGGCCCCAAACCCTGATGTAGATGGAGGGGGATGTCTGGAAGAGACGAAGCAAAACGCCTACGGGGATTTACCGCTGCGCTGTACCCGTTTCGGACCTCAATGGGTCCATCTTCAGGGCGAAAGTGGACACAGGTATATCTGTGGCTTCAAAAGGGGATTTCAGTAAATCTGTATGTAGTTTCCAAGTAGCATCAATGATGGGTATGACCGACAGCCTCCTTACTGGTCACCATCCATCTGGATTTTCGAGTATTGGCTCTCACACTCATTTTGATGTATTTTGTTTTGCTGATTATATGCACTGTATGAGAATTGTTTATTTCTCTAGCCTATGCCGAGGCTTGGTGGTGTGATATGCTTGCTATTGTATCTTATATGTGATTGATATGTGATTGCCCTGTTTGGATATGTGATTAATACGTGATTGCCATCTGTGATCATCAACACTGTACTGTTGCTTCCCACCTGGAAGGTATTATATTCGATTTATGACTGTATATATTATAGACTGTAATCCCCTACTAATATGTATTACCACTGATGATTGACACTTTGTCCTATGTTAGGAATTGGGATGTTCTTTTTATTCTCTGCTATATATTACAGTATATTGATATTTTGCTACCCTGATGTGTAGTATCTGGTCACCCTCGCCAGAACCCCAGAGACATCCAGCACCTCCGTCGGGGATCCCGGCAGCAGCAGCCACCCCAGCCCGTCGGTCAAAGGGGGCGTGGACAAGATCTTCGGGGTGGACAGGGAAGGGGAAGGCGGGGATTGTTTTCAAGGTGCTGGTTTTGACCTTTAAGGCCTTGTATGGTCTAGGGCCAGTGGACCTGAGGGACCGCGTCACCCCACACGCTCTCCTGAGATCACTGCGCTTAGAAGAACAAAACCTTCCGATGATTCCATCAGTTCGTTCCTGTCGCCTCTCGGTGACAAGACAACGAGCCTTCTCCGTGGTGGCACCAACGCTATGGAACGCGTTACCAGGCGACGTTTGGGCTATCACAGAGTAAGCCCCCTTCCGGAGGGCCGGCAAGAAGATCCTCACCACCTTGGAGGATGCCGGCCATAGATGCAGGCCAAACAGTCAGGGGAGAATGCTTCTGGAACATGGCCATGCAGCCCGGAGAACTCACAACGAACCCAGAGATTCCAGCAATGAAAGCCTTCGACAATACATTGAATTCTCTCTCCACCACCTTTCCCCAATCTAGTGGCCACCCAACATTCACGGCGATATTTCTCAATTCTCCCAGTCTGGATTGTGAAACTGGGGCAAGGCTAATCTAGAAAGCAAGCATTTCCTAAACTCGTGACGGGTTGCTTTTCGACACCAACTTGCCTAAAGGCGACATGCCTTCCTAAGTGCAAGAAGTTCAGCTGTCATATGACATACCCCTTGGCTGCGTAACTGTCATTAACATGAACACAAGATTCCCAGAGAATTATGCAATGGAGAGAGACTGCTCCACTAACTGCAGACTTGAGTCCCGATTGTAACTTTTGCTCCACTTTCTCACTGCTGGATTCCTTATGTCCTTGCTACAGCGATCCTTGACCCACTGCTGTCATTCACGTGATTGTAATTGCAAAGAAGGTGCAAGCACAATCCCAACAAGCCAAGGAATGATCCAACTCTTTGGCGGTACATGTGAGCCCTCTTTTTAAAATGCAGTAGATACGAGGGTTGAATGAAAAGTAATGCCTCCTCCTCCGTAATTCCTCTACAGATGGGAGTCCTGGTATGCGGCAGGGACTGGCTTGTTCAGTAGACTCTCCTCTACAGTTCCATTTTGGTGGAAGCTTTAGGATTCCTACGAGGGTTGAATGAAAAGTAATGCCTCCACCTTCGTAACTCCTCAACAGATGGCAGTCCTGGTACACAGCAGGGACTGGCTTGTTCAGGAGACTCTCCTCTACAGTTCCATTGTGGCGGGAAGCCTTAGCATTGAACGGTTGTGTTGTTAAAGTGCAAAGTATGGAACCCTGTGCAGATGGTCGGTCAATGTGACTTAAGCAACATGCAGTCATTGAATTCTTGGCAGCAGAAGGGGTCACCCCAAAGGAACATAAGAACATAAGAAGAGCCATGCTGAATCGGACCTCAGCCCATCTAGTCCAGCATTCTGTATCACACAGTGGCCCACCAGTTGTACACGGGGATCTCGAGCAGAAGGGAGGGCAAAACCCAGGGAAATCCTGCCTACCTCAACCAACTCCGAGGTGGCACTTGGATGTCCTTTTCAGTAACTACCGATACACTTGGTATCCATGAATCTGTCTAATCCTGCCTTGAAGTTGTTCAGGCTGACAGCTGTCACAACCTCTTCTGGAAGTGAGTTCCATAACCCAATGACCCTCTGGGTGAATAAATATTTCCCTTTATTAGTCCTAACTTTCCTACCTTGGAGCTTCAGGAGTGCCCTCTAGTCCTAGTGTTTTGTGACAAAGAAAATAGTTTTCTTTATTCACCTTTTCTATCCCATGCATGATTTTATACACTTCGATCAAGTCACCTCTTAGACGCCGTCTTTCAAGGCTGAAAAGACCAAGGCGTTGCAACCTGGTTTCATAAGGGAGCCGCTCCATCCCTTGGATCATTCTTGTTGCCCTTCTTTGTACCTTTTCCAGTTCCGTTATATCCTTCTTAAGGTGCGGAGACCAGAATTGTACACAGTACTCCAAATGTGGCCTCACCATCGATTTGTAGAGAGGTAATACAACATTTGCTGACCTATTTTCGATTCCCTTCCTGATCATGCCAAGCATAGAATTTGCTTTTTTCACTGCTGCAGCGCACTGGGTTGACATCTTCATTGAGCTGTCCACCAAAACCCCAAGATCCCTTTCCTGGTTTGTCTCGAAAGCTTTGACCCCATCAATTGGTAGGTGTAGTTGGGGTTCTTTGCCCCGATGTGCATGACTTTACACTTGTTTAGGTTAAAATGCATTTGCCACTTTGTTGCCCATTCACTCAATTTCGAGAGATCTTTCTGGAGCTCTTTACAATCAGTTTCATTTTTAACTACCCTGAACAATTTAGTGTCGTCTGCAAACTTTGCTACCTCAGAATTCACTCCTACGTCCAGGTCATTAATAAATTAAAAAGTAACGGTCCTAAAACTGAACCTTGGGGTACGCCACTTCTCACCTCTTTCCACCCAGAGAAATGTCCGTTTATTACCACCCTTTGTTTCCTGCAGTTTAGCCAGGTTCCCATCCAGGACAAGACCTGTCCCTGAGTCCATGGCTGAAGAGCTTGTTTAGGAGCCTTTGGTGAGGGACTTGGTCAAAAGCCTTTTGAAAGTCAAGGTAAACAATATCGACTGGGTCCCCTTTATCTATGTGTTTATTTACACCCTCAAAGAATTCTATCAAGTTAGTAAGACATGATTTGCCTTTGCAGAAACCATGTTGATTTTCCTTCAGCAATGCCTGTTCTTCTATGTGCCTGGTAATATTTTCTTTAATAATGGTTTCCATCACTTTGCCTGGAACTGAGGTTAAACTGACTGGTCTATAAAGGAGATTCTTCATCAGAGAATGCAAGATGTTTATGGGGATTGTGTTGATGTGAGGACTGTGCGTCGTTGGGCGAGTAAGTTGAAAGATGTTGAGGTGGGAACATCTGACTTCCGTGACAAACAAATAGTTGGATGTCCTGTGACAGCAACCACCGAATTTCACAAGCAGAAGGTTGACAGATTGATTCAGGATGATCGTCATATCACTCAGAGAGGAATTTTAAACATAATCTGCATTTCTGTTCCCGATAATGAAAGAAGATCTGCGGGGACATCACGATGCTTCTGATGAAGACGTTGAGAGAACTGTTAGGCGCTGCTTGCGGAAACCGAGTGTCCACTTCTTCCACATCCTAAGGATTATTTATGCATTTGATTTATTAAAATATTCCCATCCAAACACAAGTAATGAAGGTGGAGTGTAAGCATTACTTTTCATTCAACCCTCCTAGCTTCTGAACCTGGCCGTTTCAAGTATTTCAAGCACGAAATCTAGAAATTCAGGGCAATCAAAATCAATATTTTGTCCCACCGCCTTGCCGTTGCTGGAGTCAGGGGAACATCCTTGAAATGGCTGTTGTTCTTTCTCCACAACCGGGGACAGCGAGTGGAAAGGGGAGGTATAGTTTCCGAGAGGGCCCCACTTACCTGTGGGGTCCCTCAAGGTGCCATTCTCTCCCCTTTATTATTTAACATATATATGCCACGACTTGCTGGTCTGGTTCGAAGCTTTGGGCTGCAATGTTATCAGTACGCTGACGACACCCAGCTCGTTCTGAAGATGGAAGGCCGGCCGGACTCCGTACCCTCTTGTTTCCAGCAGTGCCTTGAAGCCGTTACCGGTTGGCTGCGTGCCAGTAGGTTGAGGGTGAATCCAGCAAAGACGGAGATACTGTGGCTGGGCCGCCCGGTGGGTGGGGAGGCCCGACGGCCTAGCTTGGATGGCGAGGCATTGTGCCCAACCATTAAGAGCGTTGGGGTCGTTTTTGACCCATTGCTGTCGATGGAGGCCCAGGTCTCCAGCATCAGCAAAACCGCCTTTTTCCATCTGCGGCAAGCTAGGCGTCTGGCCCCCTACCTATCCACAGACGACGTGGCCACGGTGCTTCAAGTAACGGTCATCTCGAGACTGGACTACTGTAACCCCCTTTACATCGGCCTGCCCTTGTCAGTGATCCGGAAAGTTAAGCTCGTCCAGAACGCCGCTGCACGACTTCTCACTGGGGCCCCAGTGAGATGTCACATAATACCTATCCTCCAGCAGCTCCACTGGCTTCCGGTCGAGCACCGGATCACCTTCAAGGGGATGGTGTTAACCTTCAAGGCCTTGCATGGTCTGGAGCCGCTGTATCTGAGGGACCGTCTCCTCCCCTACCAACCCCAGGGGTCACTTCGTTCCGCACAAATGAACCCCCTTGAAGTACCGACCTTCAAAGCAATCCGTTTCACATCGAACTGGCGCAGAGCCTTTTCTGTAGTGGCGCCGTCATTATGGAACACGCTTCCAAGTGATGTACGGGCCATGCAGGACCTTCTCTCCTTCCGCAAGGCCTGCAAGACTCACCTTTTCCGGCTAGCCTTTGATTGCTAGGCTGGAAATCTTTCTTTAAGCTAGTTTAATGTGTTTGCTTTTACCTCAGTGTGTTTTTCGATACCATTGACCACGGTATCCTTCTGGGTCGCCTTGCAGACATGGGGCTTGGGGGTACTGGTGGCTCCAATCCTTCCTGGAAAGTCGTACCCAGAAGGTGTCATTGGGTGACACCTGTTCGGCTCCACAGCCGTTGTCCTGTGGAGTCCCTCAGGGTTCAGTTCTGTCCCCGATGTTATTCAACATCTACATGAAACCGCTGGGAGAGATCATTCGGAGTTTCGGAGTAAGGTGTTATCTGTACGCAGATGACGTCCAGATCTGTCACTCCTTCCCACCTGTCACCAAGGAGGCTGTCCAGACCTTGAACCGGTGCTTGGCCGCTGTGTCGGACTGGATGAGGGCTAGCAAATTGAAACTAAATCCAGACAAGACAGAGGTCCTCCTGGTCAGTCGTAAGGCCGAACAGGGCATAGGGTTGCAGCCTGTGTTGGATGGAGTTACACTCCCCCTGAAGACGCAGGTTCGCAGCTTGGGAGTGATCCTGGACTCATTGCTGAGCCTGGAAGCCCAAATCTCAGCGGTGGCCAGGGGAGCTTTTGCACAGTTGAGACTCGTGCGCCAGCTGCGCCCGTACCTTGGGAAGTCTGATCTGGCTACGGTCGTCCACGCTCTGGTCACATCCCGAATAGATTACTGCAACGCACTCTACGTGGGGCTGCCTTTGAAGACAGTTCGGAAATTGTAATTAGTCCAGCGGGCGGCAGCCAGATTACTAACGGGAGCTACATACAGGGAGCATACCACCCCCCTGTTGTGTCAGCTCCACTGGCTGCCTGTCCAATTCCGGGCTCAATTCAAAGTGCTGGTTTTGACCTTTAAAGCTCTATACGGTTCTGGCCCAGCTTACTTGTCCGAACGCATCGGCCGCTACGTCCCACCCGTAACCTAAGATCATCCGGGAGACCATGCTCTCGCTTCCGCCGACTTCTCAAATGCGGTTGGTGGGGACGAGGGACAGGGCCTTCTCGGCGGTGGCTCCCCGCCTGTGGAATGCGCTCCCTATCGATGTACGATCCACCTCATCCCTCCTGGCATTCAGGAAAAAGGTAAAATCCTGGCTTTGGGACCAGGCGTTTGCACACCAGCACTAGACAGCACTTTAGATGGGGATTTTAATGGAATGGATGAAGAGGGCCAATGTTTTTATGGAGTGAATATTGTTTTTAACTTGGAATGACTGTGTATGTTGCTGATGGAACTGTATTTTAATGTGTTTTAATGTATTTTAATTGTTGTGGGGTTTTGGGGTTTTATACTGTATGATGTGGCATCGAATTGTGCCGTACTGTAAGCCGCTCTGAGTCCCCCCTCGGGGGTTGAGAAGAGCGGGGTAAAATCCTGAAATGAAATAAATAAATTTTTATTTGACTGTAAGCCGCTCCGAGCCCTCGGGGAGTGGCGGCGTACAAATCCAAATAATAAATAAATAAGTAAGTAAAAGGAAAGTCCTGACTAAAAATAAATTCTTCTTCTTACTCGATGGGTCAATGGACTGAGCAGCCTATTCCCGTGAAGAAACATGAGACTCCGTGTTGTTGCGTGGGCCCCGATCATGGGATAGTATCTCTTATGTAACAGCACTGCTATGCTGCATTGACACTTACTGTATGTAATATTTATCCAAACTAGGATAGACACACCCATTTGTGTGTATGCATGTACATGAATGTTTGCAGCGAAGGGACAAATCCACATTCTCTTAAGCAAGAGCCAACAATATGGGAGCGAACAATGGATCCTGGCTGAGAAGTTGGTAGGGCTTTGAGTCATTGTCATCCAAAATATCTGGAAAGCACAAAGCTGCTTATTCGTTCAGTTGCTTCCAACTCTTGGTGACCTCCTGGACCAAACCCACGCCACTGCTCGGCCATGGCCATCCCCAGCTCCTTCAAGGTCAAGGCAGTCACTCTTCCTTTTTCCTTCCCTTTCCCCCAGCATCACGGTCTTCTCTAAGCTTTCCAGTCTTCTCATGATGTGGCCAAAGTCCTTCATCTTTGCCTCTACTATCCTTCCCTCCAATGAGCAGTCGGGCTTTCTTTCCTGAAGTATGGACTGGTTGGATCTTCTCGCGGTCCAAGGCACTCTCAGAACTTTCCTCCAACACCACAGACCAAAAGCGCCCCTCTTCCTTCGCTCAGCCTTCCTTATGGTCCAGCTCTCACATCCGTAGGCTACTACGGGGAACACCATTGCTTTGACTGTGCGGATCTTCGTTGCCAGTGTGATGTCTCTACTCTTCACTATGTTATCAAGATGGGTCCTTGCTCTCCTCCCAAGAAGGAAGCGTCTTCTGATTTCCTGGCTGCAGTCTGCGTCTGCAATCATCTTTGTACCTAGAAATACCACGCTCTGGTCACATCCCGAATAGATTACTGCAATGCACTCTACGTGGGGCTGCCTTTGAAGACTGTTCGGAAACTGCAATTAGTCCAACGGGCGGCAGCCAAACTACTAACGGGAGCTACATACAGGGAGCATACCACCCCCCTGTTGTGTCAGCTCCACTGGCTGCCTGTCCAATTCCGAGCTCAATTCAAAGTGCTGGTTTTGACCTTTAAAGGTTCTGGCCCAGCTTACTTGTCCGAACGCATCAACCGCTACGTCCCATCCTGTACCTTAAGATCATCCGGGGAGGCCCTGCTCTCGCTCCCGCCTACATCTCAAATGCAGTTGGTGGGGACGAGGGATAGGGCCTTCTCGGTGGTGGCTCCCCGTCTGTGGAACGCACTCCCTATTGATATTCGATCAGCTTCATCCCTCCTGGCATTCAGGAAAAAAGTGAAATCCTGGTTATGGGACCAAGCGTTTGCACTTTAGCAGGACACGGCACTTTGATTGGATGGAGATGGCAATCTGGTGGACAAGACCTAATGCTTATGGATGGAAGACTGTTTTAACTGTTGTGAATGTACACAATGCATTTTAATTTTAATTGTATTTTAATGCATTTTAATTCTAGCTGTATTTTAATGTATTTTATTCTTAACTGTTTGCTTTTATTGTATCTATAGTATGTGGCATCGAAGCGTTGCCGTTGTGAGGCCGCTCTGAGTCCCCCCTCGGGGGTTGAGAAGAAGCGGGGTAGAAATGATGGAAATAAATACATAAATATGAAGTTTGTCACTACCTCCGCCTTTCCTCCCTCTACTTGCCAGTTATCAATCATTCTGGTTGCCATAATCTTTACTTTCCAGCTAACCCTCGTATGTTCTGTGATCTGCCCCGAGTCCCCTTCGGGGCGAGAAGGGCAGAATATAAATACTGTAAATAAATGAATAAATAGCAGGGAGCTATCCTTTCCCCTTTATTGTTTAACATCTGCATGCGTCCGCTCACCCGACTGGTTCGCGATTTTGGTCTGGAGTGCCATCAGTACGCTGATGCCACCCAGCTGGTGCTGAGAATGGATGGCAGGCCGGACACCGTACCCGATTGTTTCCATCAATGCCTTGAAGCCGTGACTGGATGGCTGCGTGCTAGCCGGTTGAAGGTGAATCCATCGAAGATGGAGATCCTATGGTTGGATTGTCCTGGTATGGGTGAGTGCCGGTTGCCTACCCTGGATGGCGAGCGGCTAAGCCCGTCGTCTTTGGTAAATTAGACCCACTGCTATCGACGAAGACTCCGATCTCCACGGTTAGCAGGACAGCATTTCTCCATCTTCGACAGGCTGGGCAACTGGCTCTTACCTATCCAGGAATGACCTCGCTACGGTGATCCAGGCGACGGTCATCTCGAGGTTAGACTACTGTAACACCCTCTACATTGGCCTTCCCTTGTCGACAACCCGGAAACTCAAGCTGGTGCAAAATGCTGCCGCTCGATGGCTGGTGGGAGCACCTGCGAGAGAGCACATCACACCAATCCTACAGCAATTGCACTGGCTGCCAATAGAGCAGTGTATCCCAACCAGTGTGCCGTGAGCGATCATCAGGTGTGCCGTGGGAAATGGGAACCTCCAATACCCTTTCTTCCCCCTCCTGCTGAACACTTTTTCTTCTGCACGCGGGCTCCTTTCTTCCCAGCCTTGCTCTGCTTGCTTTGCCTCGCTTTGCTCACGCTGCTGCTTCTGCGGGAGGGGGAAGACATGACCCGTGTGGGCGCTACTGCACAGACTTGCCCCACGTCTTCCTCCCTCCCCTCCGCACTGCTCTCTGGATATAGGTGAACTACAACTCCAAAACTCAAGGTCAATGCCCACCAAACTCTTATTTTCTCTTGGTTATGGGAGTTCTGTGTGGGAAGTTTGATTCCATTCCATCATTGGTGGAGTTCAGAATGCTCTTTGATTGCGGGTGAACTATAACTCCCAGCTGTTGAGCAAGTCCTTCGTGTGTGTTTTTCTGCCATTCCTGCCAGGATATCTATGTTGAGTTCATCAAAACAGGCCCAGATTTCACACTGAGTGTATAAATACATTTAAAAACATATTAACTATATGTATTACTGTGTTAGAGTGTCACTTTGTGTCATTCTGGTTGGTGGTGTGCCCCAGGATTTTATAAATGTAAAAAATGTGCCGTGGCTCAAAGAAGGTTGAAAAACACTGCAATAGAGTACTTTCAAGTTGCTTGTTTTGACCTTTAAGGCCTTGTATGGTCTAGGGCCAGTGTACCTGAGGGGCCACCTCACCCCATACGTTCCCCCGAGATCTCTGCGCTCAGAAGAACAAAATCTTCTGGTGATTCCATCAGTTCGTTCCTGTCGCCTCTCAGTGAAAAGGCAACAAGCCTTCTCCGTGGTGGCACCAACGCTATGGAACGCATTACCAGGCGACGTTCGGGGTATCACAGAGTTAGCCCCCTTCCGGAGGGCCTGCAATGGGGAATACCACTGCTTTGACTATGCGGATCTTCGTTGTCAGTGTGATGTCTCTACTCTTCACTCTTTTATCGAGGTTGGTCCTTGCAATCCTCCCAAGAAGGAAACGTCTTCTGATTTCCTGGCTGCAGTGTACTCACTCGCTGAAGCGACTGTGCAAATGGGAACTGGAGGTTTACATGCCTGGGAGGCCACAAGGGCCTTCACAGTGCTAGATAATTCACATTTTTTCACAGCTAGAAAGAGCCAGAAGCAGCCAGCTCTGGTTTACGCCATACTTACTTATCATCAGCAAGCGTTGCAACGTGGAGCCCATCGTGACTAAAAGATACTGATCTGACCCATCGGTCGTTGGCTCCTCCAGCAAATATTGGCGTCGGAGGTGGAAACAGATGCCTGAGGGCAAGAAAGGAACATCGGTTCACAGAGCAGCTACGCAAGCCTTGGCTTTGCATTGAATGATTAACTAGGAAGCATTCAAAAGGTCTCTCTGAGACCGAAGAACAGAAAAGGGTACCGTATATACTCAAGTGTAAGCCAAGTTTTCAGGCTGAAAAAGCCCCCCCCCCCCCAATAGCTCGAGTCAAAGTTATTTATCATTTTACTCTGTTATTACTATTATTTTTCTTACATTTATTATTTCGCTTTATTAATTATTATTATTCTATTTACTATTCGACTCTATTATTATAACACTAGCTGAGCCCGGCACACGTTGTTGTGCCATATGCCATTCTCTGTCTATCTATCTATTTCTATCTATCTATCTCTTTCTGTTTTTCTTTGTCTTTCTATCTCTGTCTGTCTGTGTTTGTCTCTCTCTCTTTCTATGTCTCGCTCTGTGTATCTCTACCTTTCTCTGTATCTGTCTGTCTGTCTGTCTATTGATCTGTCTCTCTATCTGTATGTATCTCTGCTTTTCTCTATTTATTTGTCTCTTTCTGTCTCTCTCTCACTCTGTCTCTGTTTCTTTCCCTCTGTCTGTCTGTCTGTAGCTCTCTGTCTGTTTTTCTCTCTATTTCTTTCTCTGTGTGCCTCTGTCTGTGTCTTTCTATGTCTCTCTCCCTCTATCACTCTTTCTCTTTCTCTCTCTCTTTGGCTGTCTCTCTCTCTCTCTCTCTCTCTCTCTCTCTCTCTCTCTCTCACTGTCTGTGTTTCAATCTCCCTATCTCTCTCTCTTTCTGTCTGTCTATCTCTCTGTGTCTCTCCAGGACTGTCTCTATCAGTCTCTCTCTCTCTCTGTTTCACTCTCTCTACCTCTGTCTGTGTCTCTGTCTGTCTTGTGGTGTGGGGGGCAGGCAGGGGAACGTAGGTGGGAGGATGGGAAGACAGGTGGGTCCTTCCTGTACCCACCAAAGGCTCTGGTCGGCTCCTTACCTCATCCACCCTCGCTTCAGTTCCCAAAAGGCCCCGCGCGGCCACTTCCCCTTCCTGCCCTGTCTCCACCCTGTTTCCCAGTGAGCCGCGCGGAGGGAGGAGGAGGGGCTAAGGAGGGAGGAGGAGGGGCTAAGGAGGAGCCGGCTCGGTTTCTCCTCCTTAGCCCGGCCCCCCCTCCCTTGCTACACCCACGGCGCGGCCGCCGCTGTTCCCGGAGGGCGGCCGTGCCGTGGATGGAGGAGGAGGCGGGGCTAAGGAGGAGCCGGCTCGGTTTCTCCTTAGCCCAGCCCCCTCCCTTGCTGCATCCACGGCGCAGCCGCTGCTGTTCCGGAACAGTGGCGGCCGTGCCGTGGATGGAGGGAGGGGGCGGGGCTAAGGAGGAGCTGGCTCAGTTTCTCCTTAGCCCGGCCCCCTCCCTTGCTGCATCCACGGCGCAGCCGCCGCTGTTCCGGAACAGCGGCGGCCGCGGCGTGGATGGAGGGAGGAGGCGGGGCTAAGGAGGAGCCGGCTCGGTTTCTCCTTAGCCCGGCCCACCCTCCAACCACGGCGCCCCGCCGCTGTTCCCGAAGAGGAGGAGGCGGGTGAGTGTTGGCTGCCATGCGCGAACGTTCTAAGCGTTCGCTGGCAGCGTAGAGGCCGGGATGGGAATTCCCTTGGCGGTTTTTGGGGGCTGGTTTTTGGGGGTGTTGGGAGGTACCTAGGGTCTGTTTTTGGGCCCTTTAGGTACCTTATTGTATGGTTGTGTAGGCTGTCGATTTTAGTGCTTCTGCGTTTTATGGTTTCGTTGTCTATGATCGTCAATGCACGACCGTGTCAAAATTATATATATAGATTTATTATTTTACACTACATTATTATTCCATTTACATTATTTTACACTATTATTATTAGTATTGTTATTATTATTCCTCCCGGGCATGTCTGGGCAAACTTGGGCCTTTCAGGTGTTTTGGACTTCAACTCCCACAATTCCTCACAGCCTCAGGCCCCTTCCTGAGGCTGTGAGGAATTGTGGGAGCTGAAGTCCAAAACACCTTTGGGCCTTTCAGGCCTGCTCCAGGGGCAAACCAAGAATGGGTTCTGAATAGACTCAGAAGCGGAGTGGACAGGTCAAAAGACAACCTGGCCAAATGGCACGACCGAAAAGAATCCCACACCTTGTGTGATTGTGGAGCAGAACTCACAACTCCACATCTGTATGCTTGTCCACTGTGCCCTGTCTCATGTACAGAGGAAGAATTGCTGGAGGCTACAGGCAATGCCGTTGCTGTTGCCCGTTTTTGGTCAAAAGATACTTAGCCGCCTGCACGCCTTCCATTTTTATCAGTTTTATATTAATTTATGCAATGCTTTTGATACAAAATAGTTATTATTCCATTTATATTATTTTACTCTATTATTACATTAATTATTTTACTCTATTATTACTGTTATTATTAAATTTACATTACTTTATTACAGTTTTACCCAACTGCTGTGCTGCGGCACACGAGTGTTCCGTGAGCGATCATCAGGTGTGCCGTGGAAGAACCGACCACCCCGCCAGGAGTCATCTGGGCAGCCTGCCTCTCTCTCTGTCTCTTCGTCTCTCTCTCCATCTCTCTCTCTCTGGGGCACCAGCAGGGCCAATCAACACCGGCCAAGGAGCAAGTGCCGCCTCTCTAAGGGTCTCCCACCCGGCATCACCATGTTTGTTCAGGGCGGAAGTTCCGAGGGAGGAGAGGGGGCTCGGCTTCCTGGAGAAGTGGTTGGTTGGAGGCTGAGGAGGGGAAGGGCCGGGTGGCACCTTTCCCTGTGAGGTCACTTCCGGAGGAGGCGGAGAGATTCTGGAGAGGAGCATTGGGCTTTGTTTTCCTCTCAGCTGCCCGTTTCCCCCTTCTGGCTCAGGATTCCTTCGGACTTTGGGTCCGAGGCTCAGGGGCCTCCTCCCTTCTTCCTCTCCTGGCCTGGGCTCTGCCTCAGCCTCTCCTGCTCTCAGGCCTTCTACCTTCCTTCCTTCGTGGCCTGCCTCTCGGCTTCGGAAGAGAGCGGCCTGCGCCTCCCTCCCTGTCTGAGGGAAACCCAGGTGAGCAGCGGCCTTGAAGCACCGGGTGGTGATGATAGGGCAGCATCGGCTCAGGCGACCCAGTCCGAAGCACACAAGGCGGGATATCTATGTTGTGTTCATCGAAACAGGCCCAGGTTTCACACTGAGTGTATAAATACATTTAAAGACATATTAACTATATGTATTACTGTGTTGGAGTGTCATTTTGTGTCATTTTGGTTGGTGGTGTGCCCCAGGATTTTGTAAATGTAAAAACAGGTTGAAAAACACTGCTTTATTCTATTATACTTATGACATTATTTTAATCTACAATTATTACTATTATTATTTGGCCTGGTTCGACTCCTTCCTGCGGGGCCGCTCGCAGCGTGTTGAGTGGCGAGGCCAAGTGTCCAAGAAATCCACCCTGGACTGTGGAGTCCCCCAAGGCGCCATTTTGTCACCAACGCTTTTTAACATCTACGTCCAACCCTTGGCAAGCATAGCCAGACGTTTTGGATTTGGGTGCTACCAATATGCAGATGACACCCAGCTCCTGCTGAAGCTTGAGCCAGGCGTAACATCGGTGCCTGAGAACTTCAGACAAGGACTAGAGGCAGTGACCAGATGGCTCCGCTCATACAAACTCAAGATCAATCCATCAAAGACTGAGATTCTATGGCCGGGACGCCCAGAGCCACCCATTCCGCTGCCTCTCTTTGAGGGAGAGCCGCTGATCCCGGCCCCGTCGGTGAAGAGTCTCAGTGTGATACTAGACTCGAGACTCTCACTGGAGGCCCAGGTTGCTGCGACAAGTAAGGGAGCTTTCTTCCACCTACGCCAGGCACGTCAACTGGCACCTTACCTTCCATCAGATGCGCTGGCTACGGTGGTCCATGCCACAGTGACATCACGGCTGGACTACTGTAATGCCTTGTACGTGGGGCTGCCGCAGTCAACCACTCGTAAAATCCAGCTAGTGCAGAATGCAGCCGCCAGACTCCTCACCGGGACACCACTGAGATGCCATATCGCGCCATCTCTACAGCGCCTGCACTGGCTGCCAGTCGAGCTCAGAGCCATCCACAAGATCTTGTCGCTTACCTTTAAGGCCCTCCATGGTGCTGGCCCAGCTTATTTAAAGACCGCTTGTCCAAACCAGCTCATTTAAGGTCGCGCGTTCAGGAAACAGGGACCTTCTCCGCATCCCAGGTGTGAGTGAGGCCCGCCTCGACACCACACGAGACGGAGAGCCTTTTCCATCGCGGCCCCTGTCCTTGGAACTTGATGCCGGCGGATCAGAGCTATCCGGGACATGCCCCAGTTCCTGACCGCACTGAAGACCTGGCTCTTCCAAAAGGCTTACGGCTAAGGACACCTCCCAGACTTAGCCTGAGCTACTGGAACTATTTTAATTAATCTTCCTATTCTTTTAGCTTTTAACTATTGAACTCTTTTATGTGTTTTATGTGTAAGTCGCCCGGAGCACGGACGTGGAGGGCGACTCATAAATAATAAAATCAATCAATCAATCAAAATCAATTATTACATTTACATTATTTATTATTATTATGGTTATTATTTTACTGTATTTATTATTATTATTGGAAGGATGGGTAAGCCCATTTACTGTACATTAACTCTTCGCCTTATTTTCGGGGAAATACAGTACTAAGAGCCAAGGTGGGTTGAAATGGCAACACTCTCTTCCAGGCTTCTCGAGAAGCATTTCATCAAAAATCGAAAATCAGAAATAAAACGCAACCTGCGATCCAAAACCCACAATCGCTGCCATTCCCACCATGCCAATCCTTACCCAAATTCCTTCAGAATCACTCCGATGTGTGGATCCCAGACACAGACACGGGTGTCATAGGATGCCGTAGCCAGCAAAGCTCCATCAGGGGAAAACTCACAGGCGACCACATCATTGTGGTGCCCTTCCAGTTTCCGGATGAGGGAGTACTTATCCATGTCCCAAAGCAACACCTGAAATGTAAAAAAGGCCAATGTTCTAGCTCTGCTCCAGCCAAGGCGGCCATTCATACAGTCCCACCACCCCCTCCCCCCCTCCCTAGACCTCTGTGCTAGTTTGACCCCGCATTATAATTAAAGCCAAGCATTACAAATCACGATAATTAAGATATATGCTCAGTGTCATACCCAGAATCATTTTAAATTAAAAAATGAAGCATACATGCAAAAGCTAACGGGTTGAGTGTTATTTATAACGTAAGCCCAATATATATAATTACATATAGGTAAGTAAACCTTAAAACAAATTTAACTACACAGCTTATTTAACTAAAGACCAAATGTTACTTATGTTTAACTTCAAAGATGTGCAGTAATAACGTTAAGTACTAATATTCCCATTTTTGGAAGTTCCCAACACAGCATCTTTAACTAAAAACCAAGTGTTACGTATGCCAGTGTTTCCCAACCAGTGTGCCGCGGCACACCAGTGTGCCGTGAGCGATCATCAGGTGTGCCGTGGGAAATTTGAGATAGGAGAGAGAGAGAAAGAGAGAGCCCTCCTGTTCTACCGGGAAGCCCTAGCCGGTGCTCGATCCCTTGCCTGAGTCCCGCAAACACAGCCTCCTTTTGGGAAGCCTTGTGCCACCGGACTCACCACTGGCCTTCTTGGGCTTCCTCCTCCCCTCTCCTTCCTCGGCCTCGGAAGGGTTTGAGCCGAAAGGCGGGGACTGCGTCTGGTGGAAAGAGCCACGCGGAGAGAGAGAAGATCCTGGGATGGGACTTCCCCGGGTCCCCCGGCTGCCTGGGGGCGGATCTACACCACAGCATTCATGCAGTGAGGCACCCCTTGGTCTTCCAGGGCTCAAGGTTGGGGAAACCCCGGGATTTGTAGTTTGGGGAGGCTCAGGATGGTGCCAAACTACCACTCCCGTGATTCCCTTGCACTCAGCCAAGGCGGGTCAAGGGGTGTTTGGGACACAGGGTTGAGGCACCTTTAAGCAGGGGCCAAAAACTAACAGGGTTTGCTCACTTAAGGCCGGCATGGGCCAACTTGGGCCCTCCCTCCAGGTGGTTTGTCCTACAACTTCCACCATTCATAAATGTATACAGCTTATATATATATATATATATATATATATATATATAAGCTGTATACATTTATTAGCTGTACCCGCCACGCGTTGCTTGCCAACCTAGCCAACCTTCCCTCCTTCTTTTCCTTTTCTTTCCCTTTTCTTTTTCTTTCTACCTTTTTCTCCCTTTCTTTTCTTTCTCTTTAGTTTTTTCTTTCTTCCCCTTCTTTTCTTTCTCCTTTTCTTTCCTTCTTCCTCCCTTTCTTTGCTCTTTGGTTCGATTCTTCCTTCTCTTCCTTCCTTCCTTCTTTTTTCTTTCCTTTTCCCTTTTTTCTTTCCTTCTCTACCTGTTTCTTTCCTCCCTTTCTTTGCTCTTTGGTCTTCGATTCTTCCTTCTCTCTTCTTTTCCCCTTTCTTCCTTCCTTCCTTCCTTCCTTCTTTCTTTTTTCTTTCCTTCTTTCCCTTTTTCTTTCTTCCTTCTCTACCTGTTTCTTTCCTCCCTTTCTTTGCTCTTTGGTTCGATTCTTCCTTCTCTCTTCCCTTCCTTCCTTCCCTCTTTTTCTTTCCCTTCTTTCCCTTTTTCTTTCTTCCTTCTCTACCTGTTTCTTTCCTCCCTTTCTTTGCTCTTTGGTTCGATTCTTCCTTCTCTCTTCCCTTCCTTCCTTCCCTCTTTTTCTTTCCCTTCTTTCCCTTTTTCTTTCTTCCTTCTCTACCTGTTTCTTTCCTCCCTTTCTTTGCTCTTTGGTTCGATTCTTCCTTCTCTCTTCCCTTCCTTCCTTCCCTCTTTTTCTTTCCCTTCTTTCCCTTTTTCTTTTTCTTCCTTCTCTACCTGTTTCTTTCCTCCCTTTCTTTGCTTTTGGTTCGATTCTTCCTTCTCTCTTCCCTTCCTTCCTTCCCTCTTTTTCTTTGCCTTCTACTCTTTTTCTTTCCTTCTCTTTTCTTTCTTTCTACCTCCCTTTCTTTGCTCTTTTCTTTTTTCTTCCTTCTCTCTTCCTTCCTTCCTTCCCTTTTTCCTTCCCTTCTTTCCCCTTTTTCTTTTTTTCCTTTCCTTCTTCTACCTGTTTCTTTCCTCCCTTTCTTTGCTTTTTGCGTTTTTTGGTCCCTTCCTTCCTTCCTTTCTCCCTTCTTCCTTATCTCTTCCCTTCCTTCCTTCCTTCCTTATTGATGCATAAGAACACAGAGAGAGACTGACAGCTGTTGAGCAAGACCTTCGTGTGTGTCTTTCTGCCATTCCTGCCTGGATATCTATGTTGTGTTCATCGAAACAGGCCCAGGTTTCACACTGAGTGTATAAATACATTTAAAAACATTTTAACTATACGTATTACTGTGTTAGAGTGTCGTTTTGTGTCATTTTGGTTGGTGGTGTGCCCCAGGATTTGGTAAATGTAAAAAATGTGCCGCGGCTCAAAAAAGGTTGAAAAACACTGACGTATGCTTTAACTTTAAAGACATACAGGAATAACGTTAAGTACTACTATTCCCATTTTAGGGAGTTCCCAATTGTCTACCAATATCGTAAGAAATACAGACAGAAAAAAGGAAGGTTAACATATGGTTACTCCCGTGGATTCCCCAGTGAGTTTAAGACCACTTGTTTACAATAGGCTTGGATCGCCAACGTCAGCCTAGGAAGAGAAACAGATACCGGAAGCAAAAAAGGGCAAGGGCAAGACTTTGCCAAATTCCAGAACATTACATGAAGTTACTAAACATTTACACAATTGTTTTAAAAAAGCATCAATAACATTACTCAAAGTCTTAGCCATTTATACATAAACAGGCACGGTTTAGTGCAAAATGCATGCGTCTGTGCATTTCTACAAGACTGCAGTTTAATGACACGTGGGGAAATGTGGGTTGTCAAATTCCCAAGGCATGTTTTGAGCATAACACTCGTGAAAAGGTTACGTATACAGAAATGGGCTTGCATTTTTAGTGCTTACATGGCACAGGAATGAATTTTATTTCTCAACCAGCCATCCTGAACCACAGGAACGGGCAGAACGCTTAAATACTTCAAGAGGATCTGCACAAAACAACTTAAGATTTTGCTAGAGCAGTGTTTCCCAACCGCTGTTCCGCGGCACACTACTGTTCCGTGAAGGATCATCTGGGGTGCCGCGAAAAACGTCTCTCCCCCGCCTTTCTCCCCCTCCTGCTGCTTGGGGAAGGAGGAGGAGGAAGGGCCGGGCGGCGGCGAAGAAAAAGAAGGGGCCGGGGCGCTGCCTCCTTCGGCCGTTTCCCCAGCCAGCCTCCAATTGAGGGAGGGAGGAGGGAAGGAAGGGTAACGTCGCTTCGGCCCCGCCCCCTTCCCAGCGGCAGACGCTTGCTCGTGCCTGATTGAGTCATGGCGAGAGTCATGGCGGAGAGCGGCCCCCGTCCCTGGCACCGCTCTCCGCCATGACTCCGACCCCTCAGTCGCTGAGGCCGCGCTGAGGAGGGGGAGCATGAGTGGTGGACGGGCTTCAGTGGGCGGGACTGAAGCCCGTCCACTGCTCATGCTCCTCTGTGAGGCCTCAGTGAGCGAGGGGCGGGAGTTATGGCGGGAGTCATGGCGGAGAGCAGCCCCCGTCACCGTCCCCGCTCTCCGCCATGACTCTGCCCTCTCACTCACTGAGGCCGCGCGGAGGAGGGGGAGCATGACTGGTGGACGGGCTTCAGTGGGCGGGGCTGAAGCCCGTCCACCGTTCATGCTCCTCATCCGCCCGACCTCAGTAAGCAAGGGGCCAGAGTCATGGCGGGGGCGGGGAATTGCCGCCTTCTCCCTCTCCCCCGCCGCCCGTGAGCCGCTACCCGTGGCAATGGGATCTACCTGTGGCAATGGCTGAGGCTGGCGGCGGGACCCTGGGCTTGGTGGCGGCCCTCGGCCTGTTCTACTGCTTGAGGGGCCCGCTTGCCAAGTTTGGTCCAAATCCATAATTGTTTGAGTCCACAGTGTTCTCTGGATGTAGGTGAACTACAACTCCAAAACTCAAGGTCAATTAACTATATGTATTACTGTGTTAGAGTGTCATTTTGTGTCATTTTGGTCGGTGGTGTGCCCCCGGATTTTTTTTTAATGTTAAAAGTGTGCTGGTAACTGCGAAGGAGGAGGAGGAGGCGGCGCGAGGGTGGGGAAGGGGGAGTTGCCATTTCTCGGGTTTCAGAATGCTCTTTGCTTGTATGTGAACTATAAATCCCAGAAATTGTAACTCCCGAATGTCAAGGTCTATCTGTGTTCACATTTGGGCATATTGAGTATTCATGCCAAGTCTGGTCCTGATCCAACATTGTTTCAGTCCACAGTGCTCTCTGGATATAGGTGAACTACAACTCCAAAACCCAAGGTCAATGCCTACCAAACTCTTATAGCATTTTCTCTTGGTTATGGGAGTTCTGTGTGGGAAGTCTGTGTCTTTCTGCCATTCCTGCCAGGATATCTATGTTGTGTTCATCGAAACAGGCCCAGGTTTCACACTGAGTGTATAAATACATTTAAAAACATATTAACGATATGTGTTACTGTGTTAGAGTGTCATTTTGGTTGGTGGTGTGCCCTCGGATTTTTTTTAATGTTAAAAGTGTGCCACGGCTCAAAAAAGGTTGGGAAACACTGCCTTACAGGTCCACCACAAATGCTAAAAGCTTCCTAGATGTACTTTACATTTCCAACAATTATTCGGCCTATTTTTATACATTAATCCAAAGGTGCTAGAGAACTACGTCATTAGGGTGACCTTAAAGGAAACTGTGTTCAAAGTCAGTCATAATAAACTACGACGACTGCTTCGGGTCATTAAGAGACTCCCAACGTTTCGTATCAATGGAAAACAAACGTTAAAAGGAGGAGCCACTGAAGATAAATAAAATTACCCCCCCAAAAAAAAGAAAAGAAAAGGGGGGGGGGGAAGCAGAAAGTGGACATCAACCAGCACCTGCGTACGTACAGGACACCCTGCAGCCGAAGGCAAGGGTTACTTCGTCCTATGGGTAAAGTTCGCCTCCAGCCTGGTAGCCGGAGGAGCCAATCTTTCTGCCCAGCTAACACCATTGTGCGCTTGTCTGAGTGGTGCCAGCTTACCCTCAATCACACCAATATTGCTGCCACCACCTGTGACAGGGAAAGCAAGAAGCTTATGGAAAACACACAGCCTACAAGATCAATGCATACATCTGTTCTAGTTTCAAGGGTCTGTTTTTTTAATCAGTGATTTTCAACCAGTGTGCCGCGGAACACTAGTGTGCCGTGAGAGATCTTCAGGTGTGCCATGGGAAATTATTTTCGAGCTTCATTCATATATAAACTATAAGGCGCATCTGTCCCTTTAAGGAATGGAAGCATAGAACTCTCGCATCACCTAAGAAGTGACACGAGAGTGCTATGGTCGCGCCATCTTGGATTCGCTCAGGCGCAGCTAAGTAAACAAAGTTAGAGTTAGTGCTGCAGCTGCGCGTCAAGTGACAGTGGCAATTTGGGATCACAGCAAGACAAGCGAGTGACAGTGATGGAGAAGTTTTTGAGCTTCTCAAGCTTGACTGCGATAAAAACTAAAAACAGAAAGAGACTGACAGCTGTTGAGCAAGAGCTTCGTGTGTGTCTTTCTACCATTCCTGCCAGGATATCTATATTGTGTTCATCGAAACAGGCCCAGGTTAAACACTGAGTGTATAAATACATTTAAAAACATATTAACTATATGTATTACTGTGTTAGAGTGTCATTTCGTGTCATTTTGGTTTGTAAATGTAAAAAATGTGCCGCGGCTCAAAACAGTTTGAAAATCACTGCTCTACAATATGCTTTCTTTTCAAATCGAATTGGACAACAGAAATAGCATCTTTCAGTTACTTATGAAAAGTGGCTAACTTTTAAAGCCCTTGTTCTTAACAGGGTGGACAACTTGGTCAACAACTGAAGGCCACCTGGGAAATGTTCGCAAATATAAATCCTGGCCTCATGTGTTTATGTATATGTGTGTATATATATATACATACATATAAGGGTTATCCAGAAAGTAAGGTTACAAGGCACGTAGCTCTCGCGGGGAATTTTCGCAGGGGAAGTAGGTATCACTGTAGTGTAGCGGGAAGGTAGTGGAAACGAACGAGCAGTGCCAGTCCTCAGTAGATCATCGCCTGGTGTTGTGGTGAAGGTTAAGGATGAGCGAAGTTCGTGCTGTATTACGTTACCTAAATCAGTGCTGTCCAACTTCTGGCGGGTCCAGGGCCGGATAAGAGGTCACTGATGACCACTTGGCCCCGCCCCAGGCCCCGCCCCCCAGCCCAGGCCCCGCCCCCTCCTAAAGCCGCCGAAAAGGAGGTGACTGGGTAGGCGGCGCCAAGAGCAGCGCGTCACAGGCCTGGCGTGACGCGCTGCTCTTGGCACCGCCAGGGGCCATCCTCTCTCCCCTTACGGCGCCCCCCCCTTCCCAGGCTGGGGAGCCGCCTGAAAGGAGGAGTAGGCGGCGCCAAGAGCAGCGTCACGCCAGGCCTGTGACGCGCTGCTCTTTGGCGCCGCCTTCTGCCTCATCTTTGCGGCGGCCCCTGCCCTAGGAAGGAGGGGGCCTGGGCTGGGCAGAAGGTGGCGCCAAGAGCAGCGCGTCACAGGCCTGGCGTGACGCGCTGCCCCTTGGCACCGCTTACTCCTCCTTTTCGGCGCCCCCTCCTTCCTAGGCATGGGGAGCCACCGCAAAAAGGAGGAGTAGGCGGCGCCAAGAGCAGCGCGTCACGCCAGGTCTGTGACGCGCTGCTCTTGGTGCCACCTTCTGCCCTCACTTGCTGGCGGCTCCCCGCCCCTAGGTAGGGGAGGGGCGCCGAAAAGGAGGAGCTAGCTCTCTTCCTCCTCCCTGCCCCGCCTCCCCTCCCCCGAGATCCTTTTTTTTTTAAAAAAATCGATTTAAAAAAAAAAATTAAAAATGGCGGCTGAGGGCATAGGTGGGGCCGTGTCCAACAGGCTACGGGGCCGGATTCGGCCCCGGGGCCGCCAGTTGGACAGCCCTGACCTAAATGATAAGGGCATGAACACTGCTGCGATTCATTGTGAGACTGTTTCAGTTTCAGTTAGGCGTAGGCCGAACGCGAGACTGGGTTCAAGTCGCATCAAGACTCGAGCCCACTCTGACCTACTGCCTATCCCAAGGCACACTGTTGACAGGCTTCCAGCTTCCTCCCCTTCCTCCCTGGTGTTGGTGAACGCAAGATCTATTAGGAACAAAACAGTGACCCTCAACAAATTCTTTTCGGATTTGGAGGCAGACCTATACTGCATCACTGAGACTTGGTTAGAAGGATGGAAATGAAATCTTCCTGCACGAACTTACACCGCCAGGTTATATTGTCACCCACCAGAATAGGAACAGGAGGCCGGGGGGGGGGGGGGGTAGCCATGCTCTCCCGTAATCTGTTCTCTCTCAGGGCGGCGCCACCTTGCGGATAGAAAGCACTAGTTGGGTGTGGGATTCTCAGGAGAGTGTAGCCCTTCTTCTGGTGTACCGAGCGCCCAGCGCACCAGCAGAAAGTCTATCCCTGCTGCTTGAGACTGTGCCGGACTGGGCATTGAGGTTCCCCAGGCTGATTGTCCTGGGGGACTTCAATGTCCACGCCGACACAGCCTCCCCTTCACCAGCAGCAGCGGACTTAGTGTCGACCATGGCGACACTAGGACTCTCACTCCGCAACTCTGAGCCCACACACCAGGCTGGACATACCCTAGATTTAGTCTTCAGTGCTGGTATCCAAGTGATCCTAACCTCTATTATTTAGGTTCCATGGTCGGACCACTGTGCCCTGAGAATCCGGTTGGAGCTGACACCCCCTCCCGGCAAAGGCGCCGAACAGATTTGGGTTCGCCCAAGGAGACTTCTGGAACCCACTAGGTTCCTGAATGCTCTGACGGATCTGGAGCCTGCCAGCGTCTCTGTCGAGGAGCTAGTAGACAACTGGAACATCAATCTGTCTAACGCTCTAGACGGGATTGTCCCTAGACGCCCTCTCCGACCCCGCAGAAATCGGTCGCCTTGCTTCACCGAGGAACTCCGATCGATGAAGCGGGAGACGAGACGGCTAGAGAGCATGTGGAGGAGGCTCCGTGACGAAGGTTCGCGATCAGCTTATAAGCTTTTCATGGATGCTTATGAGCATGCTATCAAGGAAGCAAAAAATTGTAACCTTACTTTCTGGATAACCCTCGTACATACCAGTCCCTGCCTGACACGTGCACATATAGCCAAGTCATGCTGTTCAGCATTTTGAGGATTTTTGGAAGGTGACAGCGCGACGTGCGAAGCTTATCAAGGTGTAACCTTTCTGCAACTCTGGCTCACAAACAACATTTAATGAAATGTGAGTCCATATCTTAAATAGGAATCTGAAATAGGCTTGTAGAAATTATTTTAGAAATTTAACGTTTTTAGCATCATTTCCAAGTCAATGAATATTTACTATTGTTAAGACAGGACGGAAGATTCCAGACCACACTAACCGGCCTCAGAGAATACAAGTTGCCCACCCTGAGACTGATCCTATCTGAAATTGACTAGAATCGCTCTATATCAGGCCTGGGCAAAGTTGGGTCTACCAAGTGTTTTGGACTCCAACTCCCAGCATTCCTAGCAGCCTCAGGCCCTTTCCTTTTCCCCCTCAGCCGCTTAAGCGGCTGAGGGGGGAAAGGACGGGGCCTGAGGCTGCTAGGAATGCTGGGAGTTGGAGTCCAAAACGCCTCGTAGGCCCAACTTTGCCCAGGCCTGCTCTATATAGTCAGCCTTCCACATTCACTGGCGTTAAGGGTGCAAGACCGCCATGACAGTGTAAAGAAACACCAATAAACACACTCTCTAGGGATCTCTAAGGTCCTCCAGTGTGACTCTATGGTCCATTGCTACTGAATTGTCGGACCTAGAGATCCCTAAAGACTGTAACAATCAAATCCGCAAATAATAAAACCTGCAAAAGTCGAACCCACAAATTTGGAGGGCAGACTATATTACCGGCTCAATCCTGTGCTTATTGTGGATGCATTCTCAAATAAACATAACTAAGATCATAACCGTATACTAATGGGCTCTCTATACAAACTGGTTCAACACTTCATAGTACAATGCAACTTGCTAATGTCATTCAATTACATTGCATTATGTTTTGTATCAGGTTATTGCAGAACTAGCTCAATTTCCTTGCGATTCACTGAGTAAATGGGCTCTTCGTAACTACTAGGCGAATACTGCTATTTACTGCTAAATCAGACCAATAGTCCAGACTTTTGAAGTGCGTACTACTAAAAATATTCAAAAGCCCATTGAGGCACAATATTACTACAAACCATCCTTAAACTAGAACATAATGCTTACTTCTTTTTTTAAAAAAATAATCAAGGAACAGATAAGAGATGCGCACAGCCACTTGGCAAAAAAGTATACCCAGATTCTCAATGCATTTTCAGCGCAGTAAGTGTTAACTTACTGTTGTCATTTTTTTTAAAGGCATGCAATTCCTTGCATTGTCATCATCAACAAAAATCATCATTTATCATACAACAGGACACCGAGCACAAGCCTGGCTTTATTTTACCATTGGGAATCATTTGCTTTGCTCACAATCTAAATAACAAGCCGGAGATCACGGAACTTGGATACCTACTGTTTTATTGGCCCCCACGGAGCAAAGAATGGACGAATCTGGAGAAAAAGCACAGCTGAACACCCAGTTTGGGTGCCCTCTTAATACTTTCATCATATTTCCTACAAAACACGAAGGGAGGGAGATAAAAGTCCAGTTAGCATCAGCAACACTCTAACTTCGATGGGCAATGTCTAGGCATCTTGAGTTCTTATCTGCTCTCTTAACTCCATTTCCAATTTTTGGCCCCTTCTAGAGGGGGATAATTGGTTGCAGTGTTCCCTCACTTATTACGGAGTTACGTCCCAGGGCCTCCCGCAATAAGTGAAAAACCGCAATGTAGGGATGCTATATTTATTTTAATATTTATACATTATTTTATTTATTATTTATTTATATTTATTTATTATTTGGATTTGTACGCCGCCACTCCCCGAGGGCTCGGAGCAGCTTACAATCATATAAAAACACCACAGAAGTAAAAACAACATGGCATCAAAATGTTTTTCAGGGAACATTAAAATTGCCTATGCCACCGACTTGAAGGAAAATTGGTATAAAATGTTCTTCAGATGGTACATGACCCCCCACAAACTGGGCCTGATGTACAGGTCCGCTCAGGCATCATGCTGGAAATGTGGAGCACAGACGGGCACCTTCTACCACATGTGGTGGACCTGTCAGGAAGCTTCAAGCTTCTGGAAAACAATCTTTTTACAGATTCAAAAGATTCTACAGAATACACTGGAGAGGACGCCAGAGGCCTGCCTCCTAGGAATAGTAGCCGAGGGAGAGCTGGCTGACGAAAATGAGGAACGGCTGTTCTGGTTCTTTTCCACAGCAGCAAGGATGGTGTTCGCGAAAAATTGGAAATCTAAAGATACACCTGGCCTAGGAGATTGGGTGGCCAAAGTTCAAGACATTATGAACATGGATAGGCTCTCCTATTACATGAACGATCCGGAGGGGACGGGTCTACGCAGAACAGATTGGTCCCCCTTCAGGGCCTATCTACAGAGCCGGGACTCAGAGCGACATAGTTAGACCCCTTGACATGGTCGCAAGGTACTTCAGGCACAGATAGGAGACAATGGATCTCCCATCTCCTTGCCCCCTTTTGTCCCCCCCTCCCGCGAAGTGAAAGGACACATGGACACAGGCCATCTGCTTCCCCCTCAATTGAATCAATATGGACAATACAAGGATACCGGAAGCCCGAAAAATCCCCTCTTCCTCCCCCCCGGATGTTCACCTCCTCCCTTCTGATCCCTCCCCAATCCCATCCCCGACAAACCCCTCTTTTCCCTCACCCTCCCTCCCCCCCCTTACTTCCCCCACAGCCCCCCTCACCCCTCTGCCTCTCCTCCCGAGTTCTCTCTTTACCTTCCTACTGTCCTATACCTCAATTTGTTCCACCTCTTTTATTGTTATGGAAGAAAACCCAATAAACATATTTGGAAAAAAAAATGTTTTTCAGGTGGCACTGATAAGATAGCTAAGTATAATCCCACTTATAGGGGGGGGGCAGACGTAGCCCCCCACAAGCCCTCCCCCCAACAGAGAGAAAAGACAGCCTAAAACAGAGCCCAGATGCAAGGCGGGCCCCCACCAAACCCGGTGAAACGGCGGGGGAGGAGGGAAGAGTGCGTGAGGAAAGCTTCCCCGAACAAAGGAAGGAGCTGAATGTTGTAGTTGAGCAAGCTGAGCCTGTAGTTGCTACAGGTAGTAACTGGGAGGAGGATACTTTGTCGGACATGTCACTTGAAGAGGGAGGTTTGGGCAGAATTACTGCAGCTGGGAGGAAGAGAGCTGCAAGTGTTGTGAGTTTGGAAGGTGCAGAACAAAGGAGAAAGGTCCGACAAATACTTAGGGAGCCTACCAGTGATGACACTTTTGAGGGGTTTGAAGCAGAGTTAACCTCAGAAGAGAGTGATACAGAGTTGGACTCAGTGTTGGTGCAGGATGTCAGGAATGTGTTAAATGCTGAGTCCAGCAAAAGCTCATTTTTTGGCTTTTCGAGTGATCCTGATTGGCCTAGTGGAAATGTTGAGTCGGATTGGGGTCCTTTAACTGCTCAGCAAAGGTGGGAGGCTTGGAGGAACACACCCAGTGCTGCAGCTGGGGGGACTGAGGCAGATTTGGGTGGGGAGTCTGATGACTCTGATTTGTAAGGGTATAAAAGTAAGGTCTGGGGATTTGGGATTCTGCGGTCGGCCAAGGTGTTGCTGGTGGGTTGCTAGTTCCTGTATCTGGTGCTCTTGATTCTTCGTGTCTTAGTTCTTGATTCCCAGCGAGCTGTGAGTAGTGGGCTGTTTTCATGTTGGGTTCTGGGGGAGCTGCTATGGCAGCTCTAGCTGACACTGTTGTATGTTGGGGGGTTGGGGCTTTAATGTGTGTTTTTATGTTTAGTGACTACAGCGTTTCGTTTGATCATTTCCTGTGTTGCTGTGAGTGCCTGTCTCTTCTTGGTATTGTATAATGGGTGGGAGGGGGTTGCTGTGGGTTGCGGGGCTTTGATGTGTTTGTTTGTATACTTAGCTCCTGGAGTTTGAGAAGCACTCCTCCTTTCCTTCTGAGACGGGTCTTCGCATCACACAGACTTCGAGCCGGGATAAAGGCCAAAGACTACGAAAGACGGACGTCTTCCCTGTTTTGTTTATAGGCTTTTTGGGTGTGGGTTTTTTTATGCCGGACTGTGGCTATGTTTTTTGTTTGACTAAACTGTAAATACTTTTACTAGCTTGGCGTGTCTGTGAGCCATCTGTGGGAGTCTCAACACTGAAGCCATGCAAGTAAAGGTCCCTGCCGATGGGCACAGGGGAATCCTTTTCTCATAGTATGTATATACAGTATATACTCGTATTTAGTTGAATTCAGTGTGTGTGTATATGTGTATATATATACTAGCTGTACCCGGCACACGTTGCTGTGCCCTATTTAGGAGATGCAAGAAAGTCTGAGTATGTAAGGGTTGGAAATGATATTACTTATGGTCTTGGTGGGGTCATGGCTGTGTCGTTGTGGGTTGTTCTGGTGGGTGGGATGTTGAAGTCCTGTGGAGTTGTCGGTGTGTGGTGTTCCTGGCGTTCTGCAGAGCTTGTGGATATACAATGTTTTTTGCCTTTCCGTCTGCTGTGTTGATGTAGAGGTTCTGTGGTTTCCCAACTCTCGGGCACGCTACGTAGAGTTGTCCGTGGGAGAAGCATTCTGTGTCAAGGCCTATGCCACAGATTTGTAGTGTTTGTCCTTGAGCCTTGTTTATGGTGATGGCAAAAGCTAGTTTGTTCTGCCCTTTTTTGTGTGATGTATGTAGCGTTGCGAGTGTGTCGTCCGATGCTGTTCTTTTTAGGAGGCATGGCTTGTCTTTTGGGTCAGCTTATGCCTGTGTGGAAGGAAGGAATGGCATACAAATGGGTTGAGCAGTAGACGCAAGGTTGTGTTATGTGCGCATTGTGTGGTGTGTAGGTATTACTTTTTTGGTGAGTTAGTGGGTGTGTGGTGGCATTGTGGGTGGTAGTATGTTGGGGAATGCTTATGTGGGTGGGGTGTTTTGGGTGTTTGTGTGTGTTTGTAGAGTATCAGTGCTGTGTTGTGGTTTGAGTATAGGTGGAGTTGGATTTTGTTTGTGGTGGTGGTAGGTGTTGTGTGTGCGGGGTCCCGTAAGGTTGGGGGGATGGGTTGTGATAGGAAATTGTGTTGTGTTGTGTGGGTAGGAATTGCTGGAGAATTGCTCCCTCCTAGAGTTTGGTTTTGACAGTTTAACCCACAAACACCAACTGACTAAATTCAAAGCACTCAGCATTCTAACCTAGCCTTGGCTGGCTCTGCCCACCGTTACTATGGTAACTCAACCTCCCTGCATTTTGTGTGGGCCGATGTTGGCCAATGGGTTTCGCTGGCGGCTGCAGAGAATGCTGGAAACTGTAGGTTTTTTATCATTGTTTTGGGGGCCTTCTAGGTTTTTTGGGGGAAAGTTTCTTTGCTAAAAACCTTCCTTGCCTGAGGCCTATTTTTGTTGCCAACAATGGTGTCTCTGCCTTGGAAGGTTTCTCTGTCTCTGGCAGTCGTTCGATGACGGCTCCTCCTTTATATTTTATATATATATATATATATATATATATATATATATAATATGGCTGTCACTGAAATAAATTTCCCAATATTTTGCTTTTATGGTTCTCCGAGTCAAAAAGGTTCCCAACCCCTGCACTAGAGCTTAAATCAGTTCCCATTTTGGAACATGATCAGAGAAATGAAACTCAAAAAGGGGGGGCACACACACAGAAGTAAACTGTTATTCATCAGACTTAGACCACAAACCAAGATCACAGTCCTGCTTTGTTATGAAATATTGGTAGAGCTGGGGCTTGATTTCTTTCCCATTTGTTGTTCTAAATCTTATTCCAAATCTTATTACAAAGCCACGCAGGGCAGGTTTTTGCAGTCTTGGCTAGGTCTGTGGGTGACAAATCTAGGAAAAAGCAGCGGAATTCTGTCGTGGCCAATAAGGAAGTCAAAGCCAAGAAATAGAAGTCAAGCTGCTTCCTGATCTGGCAAAAAAAAAATATCCTGGCACTCAAACACTATTTCCAAATGTGAGGCGCCTCAACTGAGCCCTTGCAGACCAAGGGAGCTCCTTTTCAAATCCTGCTTCGTTAGACTATATTACTCAATAGTTTTAATGCAATAGCTTAGCTCCCTAGTTTAAAAATGTGTGACTATTTCTTTAACTACTAGCATATGTCATTCCAAGGATCTTCAATGCCATTATACACCTAAACCCTATTACATGACCACATAACCACAACTCCAGTTCTTTCCTCACAGTTGTTTCATGGAAATGATCTCCCACTGCTATAACGTACCGTCATCTTTTAGGTCCCACACGCGTAGGGTTTTGTCTCTTGAGGCAGATACCAGTATCAGACTCCCATCAGGAGCGAACGTTAAGTCTCGTACAACTTCCGTGTGGTCCATTAAATTAAGGAGGAGCTTTCCTGTTGAAAGAGCCCAGTATTAATCTTATAACAGTCATAGAAGAGACCTGCCGTACAGGAATACACCAATCAAAGCAACCCAATTTCAATTTCTAGCCAGACTTTGAGGGCTAACCAGAAACTTAAAGAACAATAAGATCTACTTATTTATTTCGTGTCAAAGGTTAAGGTTTTCCCCTGACATTAAGTCCAGTCATGTCCAACTCCGGGTCGTGGTGCTCATGTCCATTTCTAAGCCCAAGAGACTGCATTGTCCGTAGACACCTCCAAGGTCATGTGGCCAGCATGACTGCATTGAGCACTGTTATCTTCCTACCTATTGATCTGTTCACATTTGCATATTTTCAAACTGCTAGGTTGGCAGCAGCTGGGGCTGACAGCGGGAGCTCACGCCACTTCCTGGATTAGAACCTGCGTCCTTTCGGTCAACAAGTTTAACAGCTCAGTAGTTTAACCCAGTGTTTTTCCACCTTCTTTGAACCGCGGCACATTTTTTACATTTACAAAATCCTGGGGCACACCACCAACCAAAATGACACAAAATGACACTCTAACACAGTCATACATATAGTTAATATGTTTTTAAATGTATTTATACACTCACTTAGTATTTAACCAGGGCCTGTTTCGATGAACACAACATACCGTATTTTTCGGACCATAAGACACAGTTTTTTTCCTCCCAAAATAGGAAGAAAAATTAGCCGCGTCTTATGGAGCGAATACACTAACATGGAGGGGGGGGGAGGCGCTGGAGCAGGGGGGGGGGGTGCGATGTACTTACGCTATATTCGCGTCCCCTCCGGCGGCTCCCGACGGCTCCTGCCCATGCCCATACTCTCGCCGCCGTGTCGCTGCATCCAGCCGGCGGCGCGGAGGAACGGGGGCAGAAGACGGGACTCGTGGGGCGGCCTCGCCACTCACGAACCCGAGGAGGAGGGGGGAGGCCACGAGGGTGGCCCCCACGGCGACGCAGCGGCAGCCGTAGCAGCAGTCAGCAGCAGCAGCAGCCACAGCAGCGGAAGGACCCGAAGCCAGAGGCGCTTCTTCCTGACTTCAGGAAGAAGCGCCTCTGCCGAGGAGGAAGGGGAGGAGGCCGCGCGCTGTAAGAACGCCCGAAAGAGAGGCCGCAGGGAGGGAGGAAGGAGGAAGAGTTCCCTCCCTCCCTCCGGCCTCTCTTTAGGGCCTCCTACAGCAGCGCGGCCGCTTCCCCTTCCTCCTCGGCACAGGCGCGACAGTGACGTCAGTTCGTCGCGCCTCTGACGAGGGGAAGCCTCGCCGGCTGCGCTAAGAACGCTGTAAGCGCGCAGCGGCGAGGGCTTCCTCGACACAGGCGCGACGAACTGACGTCACTTCGTCGCGCCTGTGCCGAGGAGGAAGGGGAAGCGGCCGCGCGCTGTAAGGAGGCCCTAAAGAGAGGCCGGAGGGAGGGAGGGAACTGTCAATTTAGAGCGTAAACAGCTTCCCAGTAAGTGAGGGCTAGTTAGGGAAATCAAGTTAATGAAGCCTTACTGTCAATTCAGGCCGTACACAATGTCCAATGAGCTGAGGCCTAGTCGGGAGAATCAAGTTAATGAAGCCTTACTGTCAATTTAGAGCGTAAACAGCTTCCCAGTAAGTGAGGGCTAGTTAGGGAAATCAAGTTAATGAAGTCTTACTGTCAATTTAGAGCATAAACAGCTTCCCAGTAAGTGAGGGCTAGTTAGGGAAATCAAGTTAATGAAGCCTTACTGTCAATTTTGGGCGTGGTCTGTGATTTTTTGGGGTGTAAATTTTCAGTTGGAAGTGATTTGGGTGTTTGTGTTGGGGATTGGCTCAGGCCTTTTCCTTATTCTGTTTTGGCAGTTTAGTATGGATCGGAATTTTCATGTTGGCTGGCCAGTGCAGCAGTTATGCAAATCCGCCCTTATTGGCAGCCAATCATGTTGTTCAGAATGTAGAGGCTGGGTGAATCTTTGGCTGCCACAGAGGATGCTGGGAAATGTAGGGGTTTTGTGGTTTTGGGGGCCTTTTAGGTTTTGGGGGGGAAAGTTTCTTTGCTACAAACGTACCTTGCTTGAGGCCTATTTCTGTTAGCAAATATTGTGTTTCTGCGTTGTAAGGTTTCTTTGTTTGAGGTATACATCACATGACGTGAACCCATTTATATAATAGATGGCTATCATGTCTTGTCTCAGCCTTCTCTTCTTCAGGCTAAACATGCCCAGCTTTTCAAGCCGTTCCTCATAGAGCTTGTTTTCCAGACCTTTGTGAAATTTCACAAGTTTCCTGAGTGAAACTTGCTTCCAGTTAAATATAGATGCCATGAAGCTGTTATAAACAGTTCGGGGGGCTCTCAACAACATCCAGTAAAATAATTTTTTTTAAATAAAAAAAAAACCCTTTCCAAGCGGAGAGGCTCAATTTGTTTCATGGAAACCTGTGAGGGGGCTGCTAGGAGGGGAGAGAGTGCCAATTTCCCACAGCACACCTGATGATTGCTCACGGCACACTGGTTGGGAAACACTGGTTTAACCCACTAAGACACCGGGGGCTCCTTTGTGTCAAAAGCATTGCATAAATAAACAAATAAATAAACTGATAACATAGAGGGAACACAAGTGGCTAACTAATTTTAGACCAAAAACAGGAAACAGCAACCACGTTGTCTGTAGCTTTAAATAATGTGCATGAGGCAGGACATTGTGGACAAGCATACAGATGCAGAATTCTTTGTTCTGTTCCACAGTCGCACAAGGCGGACGGTTCTTCTAGGTAGTGCCATTTACCCAGGTTGTCTTTTGATCTCCCAACTCAACTTCTGAGTCTGTTCAGAGACTTCCGAGTTCCCCATAATCTTGGTTTGCCCCTGCAGGAAGACCCTCGTGGGCGGCCATCCAGTTGAGATGCCCAGAGGGATGCTCTTGCTGTTGCTGGGGAAACATGTAGAGGAGTGGTGGTCCTCATGAAGCTTTTCCTTGGTTTGAGCCTACTGGGAGGAGGCCGATAGCCATGCAGAGGGTGGCTTTCACAGTGTTCAGCCTTATTACAAAATACGCAATCCCCCCCTCCTTCCTTCTAGCGAGCGTTCCTTCCTTCCTTCCCTTTGGCAAGGGAGGGGGGGATGGAGCCCCCCTGTTCGGCCCCACCCCTACTCCAGCCCCACCCCTTCCCCGCTCTGGCCCCGCCAAATCTCTCCCTCTCCCTCGCCACACTCCCCCCTCCTTCCCTCTAGCGTTCCTTCCTTCCTTCTTTCCCTTTTGCAAGGGAAGTAGAAAGGAAAGGAAAAGGAAAGACAGGAAAGAGGTAAAGAAGGAAGGAGAACAGACAGGAAGGAGAGAATAAAGGAGGGAGGAAAAAGGGAAGGAATGGAAGAGGGAAAGGGGGGATGGAAGGAAAGAGAGAAGGAGGGAGGGAAAGAAGGAAGGAGGTACTGAAGGAAGGAAGAAGAGAAAGTAGAAAGGAAAGGAAAAGAAAAGGCAGGAAAGAGGAAAAGAAAGAAGGAAGAACAGAAAGGAAGGAGAGAAGAAAGGAGGGAGGAAAAGGGGAAGGAATGGAAGAGGGAAGGGGGGATGGAAGGAAAGAGAGAAGGAGGGAGGGAAAGAAGGAAGGAGGTACCGAAGGAAGGAAGAAGAGAAAGTAGACCCAGGTCTCCATGGTCAGCAAGGCTGCTTTCTTCCATCTCCGCCAGGCAAGGAGGCTGGCCCCCTACCTTTCCCGAGGCGACCTAGCCACGGTGATCCAAGCCACGGTCATCTCGAGGCTAGATTACTGTAACGCGCTCTACGTTGGCCTTCCTATGTCGGCGATCCGGAAGCTCAGGCTGGTGCAGAACGCTGCCGCCCGGCTCCTGTCTGGGGCTCCAGCAGGTTGCCGTATAACACCAATCTTGCAGGACCTGCACTGGCTGCCCATTGAGCACCGGATCGCCTTCAAAGTGTTGGTTCTTACCTTTAAGGCCTTATACGGCCTGGGGCCAGCGTATCTGAAGGACCGCCTCACCCCTTATTGCCCTCCGAGACCACTCCGATCCGAAGATGCCAACCTTTTGGTAATACCAACGATAAAGTCGGCGCACTTGACAGCAATCCGCCGGAGGGCGTTCTCAGTTATAGCCCCTACGCTATGGAACGCCCTGCCGGCCGGCACTAGGGCTTCGAGGGACTTACTGCAATTTAGACGGGCCTGCAAGACCCATCTATTTAGGCAGGCCTTCAATGAGTAAGCCCTCCAACATGTTGTTCCGTCTGCCCGGGTGTGATGCTGCTTCTTATCTGTTTTATGCTGTATTTTATTGTATTTTAATGTGTTGCTGCTGCTTAATTGTATGTTGATCTTGATGTTTTAACCCTGTTTTTAACCCTGTTGTGAGCCGCCGCGAGCCCTTGGGAGTCGGCGGCCTAGAAGCCACAATAATAAATAAATAAATAAAAATAAGAAAGGAAAGGAAAAGGAAAGACAGGAAAGAGGTAAAGAAGGAAGGAGAACAGACAGGAAGGAGAGAATAAAGGAGGGAGGAAAAAGGGAAGGAATGGAAGAGGGAAGGGGGGGAAGGAAAGAGAGAAGGAGGGAGGGAAAGAAGGAAGGAGGTACCGAAGGAAGGAAGAAGAGAAAGTAGAAAGGAAAGGAAAAGGCAGGAAAGAGGTAAAGAAAGAAGGAAGAACAGAAAGGAAGGATTGAAGAAAGGAGGGAGGAAAAAGGGAAGGAATGGAAGAGGGAAGGGGGGATGGAAGGAAAGAGAGAAGGAGGGAGGGAAAGAAGGAAGGAGGTACCGAAGGAAGGAAGAAGAGAAAGTAGAAAGGAAAGGAAAAGGAAAGGCAGGAAAGAGGTAAAGAAAGAAGGAAGAAGAACAGAAAGGAAGGAGAGAAGAAAGGAGGGAGGAAAAGGGAAGGAATGGAAGAGGGAAGGGGGGAAGGAAGGAAAGAGAGAAGGAGGGAGGGAAAGAAGGAAGGAGGTACCGAAGGAAGGAAGAAAAGAAAGGGGGAAGGAAGGAAAGAGAGAAGGAGGGAGGGAAAGAAGGAAGGAAGGAGAACAGAAAGGAAGGAGAGAAGAAAGGAGGGAGGAAAAAAGGGAATGAATGAAAGAGGGGAAAGGAGGGAGGGAAAGAAGGAAGGAAGGAGGTACCGAAGGAAGGAAGAAGAGAAAGTAGAAAGGAAAGGAAAGGCAGGAAAGAGGTAAAGAAGGAAGGAAGGAGAACAGAAAGGAAGGAGAGAAGAAAGGAGGGAGGAAAAAAAGCGAATGAATGAAAGAGGGGAAAGGAGGGAGGGAAAGGAAGGAAGGAAGGAGGTACCGAAGGAAGGAAGAAGAGAAAGTAGAAAGGAAAGGAAAAGGAAAGGCAGGAAAGAGGTAAAGAAGGAAGGAAGGAGAACAGAAAGGAAGGAGAGAAGAAAGGAGGGAGGAAAAAAGGGAAGGAATGGAAGAGGGAAAGGGGGAAGGAAGGAAAGAGAGAAGGGAGAAAATGAAAAGCAGGAAAGAAGAAAGGAAGGAGAAGAGACATCCTGTGATTATTCTGCATGTCTCATTCAGTGCGCCATCAGCCTGCTTTGCATGGGCAGACTTGTGCCAAACAGGGCAGGCATACTCAGCAGTTGAGTAAGACAAGGCTGATCTTATTAGTTTTGGGTCTGCACCCCATGCAGTATTCAATCTAATGTGACACTGAGATATTTAGGGTGGGAACAGAGTTTGAGCTCTTGGCCTTCCCAGCAAACATTCAATATCCTGTTGGCTTCACGGTTACGTAGGTGGAAAGCACACACTTGTGTCGAAATAAGATTTACTTAGGGCTGCACTTTCAGGGAATGTAGCCTCTCAAACCTATCACCCTTGGAGGTGCCATAAACCCGATTGTCCTGATAATGGGGCTATGTGCCACATACTTTGGACATGTACTTATCTTATACATTTACAATGTTGAGAAAGAGTCGTCTGACTGTGGAGAGACACCACACGCAGTGCTGGATAATAAACGGAAGGTCTCTTACTCAATCCTCACCAGCACTAGTCATGGCTGAAGCACCCACCAAACTGATTTGACAACCAGGAAGCTTTCAAAAATACTTACGGAAACGTTTTCCCTTTATACTTTGAATTGGCTGATTTGGGGCCAGGCCTGATGCTGTACAATATTTGGTTTAGTTAACCCCTGATCCCAAAATATAGATCATTTCTCGTAACATACTTGTTTTATCTACTGGATAAGCTTTCTTGACCGACTGCCAGGAAGGCTTATTTATCTTCCACACAGCGCCAAGGTTTACTCTGCAAGAAAAGCAGCTTGGCAGCCTGTTTGATGTTCAAGGATTACCATGGGCCATGCTATCATGGCTCTAAGGAATCCAGCTATTAATTTTCACCCGGACTGAGAAGTTAGCTGGGTGAAAAGTTAGACCCAGGGCTCTGTTCGCTGATCAAAGCAATTTATAGAAAAATATCACATTTCAGGCAATAAATAGAAGTGACTATTGCAAGCCAATAATAATCTGGATAAGTACTACAGTAGTACAGAAACATTAAACCAGTGGTTCCCAAAGTGGGCGGTACCACCCCCTGGTGGCCGGTGAGGCAATCCAAGGGGGCGCTGGGAGGCTCAGGAGAATTTGGGGGGTGCTGAACCCTTGTAAGGGGACGGTGGCGTGAGCCAGGCTTGCTTGCCACTTGCAGGGTCGCGTGCTTGCGAGGATGTCCCCTTTGGAAGAAAAAGGCGATACACATGACTGCGCCGTGGGCGGGGTTGATGAGAGGAAGGAGGCACGTGCTACGGTTTCCATGGCAATACCGGCCCGGGGATTCCAACTCGCAGGGACTCCGTCGCAAGCACGCGATCCCCGGGCAGACGTTGCCGTGGAAACAGCAGCACGCGCCTCCTTCTCGTCAACCCCGCCCACCGCCGTTTCCCACTTTGCCTCTTTCTTCCAATGGCGACGTCCTCGCAATCGCGCCTTGCTGGGCCTGGGCAGGCAGGAGGCGCTTTTCAAGGTGGGCCTCGCTTGTCCAGTGCTGGCCCCTTCTTTTTTCAATGCCATAAAAACAACATGCAATTAAAATTAGGAGTGCGTCAGCTCCCCCTGGTGGCCAGAGTTTGCCTCTGTTCGTCTATATGTGTGTATGTTGGAAACGGAAGGGATTGTCTGCTAAGTCTGAGTACCTGTAATCCGCTCTGAGTCCCCTTTGGGGCGAGAAGAGCGGAATATAAATAAAGTAAATAAATTAATAAATAAAATAACATTTAAATTTAAATTAAAACATATTAAAACATTTAATTTTCCGAAAAAGGTAGAAACATTAATACATATATCTTTCTGTTTAATTGCTATTTTTTTAAAAAAATTAAATAATTTATAGGGGGGCGGTGAGTAAAAATTTTCCTGGAAAAGGGGCGGTAGGCCAAAAAAGTTTGGGAACCACTGCATTATTAAACCAATGAGCAGACATGACAGGATCACCCCTCAGGGCAACGGTCCAAGGTTCAGTCTGTCTGTTCAGCATGTTTACTTAAACAGTGGCTGCTCAAACACTAAATGTCTCTGCCGCATGTCCCTTTTTTACTTCCCTAGCACTTACTGCATATACTGGAGTATAAGCCTAATTTTTCAGCCCCCTTTTAGACTGAAAAAGCCCTCCTCAGCTTATACTCGAGTGAGTGTCCTGGCAAGACCCTCCACACAGCGACCCAGCTGCGTTGCTGTGCCGAGAAAGGAGAGGCTGCGCGCCTTCCTCTCCTCAGTCCTTTCCACTTTCCCCCCACTTTCCCAGCATCCCTTTCCCACCCCAATCTTCCTAACTCAGTCTTTACTATTTCCAGTCCCTCTCTCTCACTTTTCCAGCTCCCTTTCCAACCCAGTCCAGGCCTGGATTAGCTTCTTTTGGCGCCCTAGGCCAAAAGAAGCCCCGCCCCTAGGGTGTGCTGCGCATGTGCGTCAGCGGTACGAGGGCGGGGCTTCCGTCCTCCTCCTCCTCCCACGACCGGAGAACGGTCGCGGGGAGGAGGGGAAGCCCCGCCCTCGTGCCGATGACACGCATGCCCGCCAGCAGCCTCGGGGCGGTGCTTCCCTTCTTCCTCCTCCTCCTCCCCGCAACCATTCTCCGGGAGGAGGAGGAGGAAAAAGAGAAGCACCGCCCCAAGGCCGCTGGCGGGCATGCGCGTCAGCGGCGCGAGGGCGGGGCTTCCCTTCCTCCTCCTTGAGCAGCGCGCCCTCCTTCCTTTACAAGGGGGCGGGCCAAGCGGGCGATGGCGAGGGCGCCATTCCCTCCTCACCCGCCCCCTCGCAGTGCTCTTGTGCCGCCCTCTCCCGAGATATGATTATTCTCTCTCTCGGGAGAGCGCTGTGAGGATGCAGGTTTTTTTGGTGCTTCATCTGCCGCCCCCCACGGCCTACGCCCATAGGCGTGGCCTTACGGGTAATCCGGGCCTGCCCAGTCTTGTCCGGATTCCAGCCTCTTTCCCAGTTCAGTCTTGCCTCTTTTCCCACCGCCGTTTCCCACTTTCCCAGCCCCCTTTCCCACCTCAACCTTTCCCACTTCTCCACTTGCCCCCTTTCCACTCCAACCTTCTACCTTTTCAGTCCTTCCTTTTGCACCTCAGTCTTACTCATTTTGCAATCTTCCTTTCCCCCTCCCAATCTTTTCCAGCTGCCCCTCTTTTCCACCCCAATTTCCCAAGCTTTTCCCAATCCCCCTCCCACTCTAGACTGGGGTCTTTCCCACTTTTTCAGCCCCCTTTCACACCTCAGCCATTCCCCTTTCCCCAGCTGCCCCCTTCCCACCCCATTCTGTCCTACTTTTCCAGTAGTTCTCAGTACTAAATAAGCCTGTTTTATTTGTTATGGCAGTTTGTGGCCAAAAATAGTCTAAAAGCAACATTAGGCACTATGTGAACATTTTTTTACAGTATGGTAGGAAAATAGGGCCTTTCAGATCATGTTTGGACTCCAGCTCTCCTTAGTCCCAGTCCAAGTATAATGGGAGCTGTCATTCATCATCATTTTCTAGAAAATAACAAAGGCAAATAGGATCCAAGTCTGTATATTAAGATATCTCTTACCTGTATAGGCATCCCAGATTTTGATACGCCCATTGGACAAGCCAGTCGCCAGGAGAAGCTGGTCCTGGCCAAACTTGAAGCGGTGCCATTCTATATTCACGCATCGGCTCTGCTTCTCAGGGACAGAAGATCCAAACGCGAGGCTCCAGACAATGTCGCCGCAGTCTATGATCTGCTCACAGGGCTTGTTTTTCTGGCTGTCATCACTGTTCTGCCTTGAAATCTTGGAATGGCTGGAGTTGGCGAAGTTCTTGACGCCATGCAGAGAACTGGGGGAGAAATAGCCAACGCTTTAGAAAGACGTATACGCTTTAAAATAATCTCACCAGCAAAACACACAACAGCTTCAACAGCAACCTTCTCAAGCCTCCACTATTTGTTATGCATATAATTGCTTACCGAGTTGTATACGTGTGTATTGGTATGCAATTTCCCTTTAATTCTTTGTTGTGAGAGAGGCTGAAGACCTTGTGAACAGGTCTGGCCTTGTTCAGGACTCAGACTCCAGTTTTAGAAACAGTTCAGTTTAGATTTCAGTAAGAACAGTATACTGTACAGAGACCATTAGACTCCATTGCACTTTCAGATTAGACAGAGACTCTATTAGACTCTCAGAACAGAGAGATGCTTTAGATCAGGGGCAGGGAACCTATGGCTCGGGAGCCAGATGTGGCTCGCAGCGTGTTGAGTGGCGAGGCCAAGTGTCCAAGAAATCCACCCTGGACTGTGGAGTCCCCCAAGGCGCCATTTTGTCACCAACGCTCTTTAACATCTACGTCCAACCCTTGGCAAGCATAGCCAGAAGTTTTGGATTTGGGTGCTACCAATATGCAGATGACACCCAGCTCCTGCTGAAGCTTGAGCCAGGCGTAACATCGGTGCCTGAGAATTTCAGACAAGGACTAGAGGCAGTGACCAGATGGCTCCGCTCATACAAACTCAAGATCAATCCATCAAAGACTGAGATTCTATGGCCGGGACGCCCAGAGCCACCCATTCCGCTGCCTCTCTTTGAGGGAGAGCCGCTGATCCCGGCCCGTCGGTGAAGAGTCTCGGTGTGATACTAGACTCGAGACTCTCGCTGGAGGCCCAGGTTGCTGCGACAAGTAAGGGAGCTTTCTTCCACCTCGCCAGGCACGTCAACTGGCACCTTACCTTCCATCAGATGCGCTGGCTACGGTGGTCCATGCCACAGTGACATCGCGGCTGGACTACTGTAATGCCTTGTACGTGGGGTTGCCGCAGTACAACCACTCGTAAAATCCAGCTAGTGCAGAATGCAGCCGCCAGACTCCTCACCGGGACACCACTGAGATGCCATATCGCGCCATCTCTGCAGCGCCTGCACTGGCTGCCAGTCGAGCTCAGAGCCATCCACAAGATCTTGTCGCTTACCTTTAAGGCCCTCCATGGCGCCGGCCCAGCTTATTTAAAAGACCGCTTGTTCGAACCAGTCCATTTAAGGTCGCCGCGTTCAGTGAACAGGGACCTTCTCCGCATTCCAGGTGTGAGTGAGGCCCGCCTCGACACCACGAGACGGAGAGCCTTTTCCATCGCGGCCCCTGTTCTCTGGAACTTGATGCCCGGCGGAGCAGAGAGCTATCCTGGACATGCCCCAGTTCCTGACCGCATTGAAGACCTGGCTCTTCCGAAAGGCTTACGGCTAAGGACACCTCACAGACTTAGCCTGAGTTACTGGAACTATTTTAATTAATTTCCTATTCTTTTAGCTTTTAACTATTTGAACTGTTTTATGTGTTTTATGTGTAAGTCGCCCGGAGCACTGACGTGGAGGGCGACTCATAAATAATAAAATCAATCAATCAATCAATCTTTTCATGATTGCATCTGGCTCTCCAGAGCAGCCCGGGCCTCGGTTTCCCAGCATGCAGTGGGGAGGAGTGACGTAAATGCGCCGCGACTGCCACTTCCGCACCACCATTGCCGCGTCTTCCGCATCCCCTGCTGCTCCCGGGGCCCTGCGCCCTCTTCGCTGGGGATGGCAGAGCCAGGCGGCAGCGCCTCATCCTCGTCTTCCTCTTTGTCCTCCGCCACGAGCCTCGGGGGAGGTGGCAGAGGCGGGCCTGGTCCTGCCCCGCGGACCCGGCCTCGCTGCCCCCAAGGGACGCTCAGCTCATCGCTTTCATCGTCAGGCAGCTCAAGAGGCACTGCCTCTTCGACGCCTTTCGGAGGGACTGCCTCACCGACATCGACACCAAGGTCCGCCTTGGCCCCACGCCCTCCTCCCACTTCCTTCCTTTTTTCCCCCTCTCTTTTTCTTTCATTCTTTTTCCTCCCTCCCTCTTTGTTCCTTCCTCTTCCATTCTTTCCTTCTCTCCTTCCTTTTCCCTCTCCCCCCTTCCTTCTTTCCTTCTTTCCTCCATTCTCCCTTTCTTCCTTCCTTCCACTTTCCTTCCTTTTCCCTCTCTCTCCCCTTTCTTTCCTCCATTCTCCCTCTTCCATTCTTTCCTTCTCTCCTTTCTTTTCCCTCCCTCTCTCCCTTTCCTTCTTTCCTCCATTCTCCCTCCCTCTTCGTTCCTTCCTTCCTCTTCTATTCTTTCCCCCAAGTCTTCCTTTCCTTCTCCTTCCTTTCTTTTCACTTCCCTCTCTCCTTCTTTTTCTTATTTTCCCTTCATTATTTTATTTTTCTTCACTCCCTTTCCTTTCTTTCCCCCTCCCTTCCCATTTCCTTCTTCCTTTTCCCCTCCTTGTCTCTCTTCTGCTTTTCTTTTCTTCCTTTTCCATAGTTCCTTCTTCTTTTCTTTCTTCCTCTCCACCTCCCTCCTTTATTTCCTCTGTCTTTCTTTCTTTCCCCCTTCCTTCCTTCCTTCCTTCCTTCCTTCCGTCTTCTCTTCCTTCCCAGAGTCCTGAGCGTGCCTTTTGCAGAGCCAGGTCTATTCTTTTCCACCAAGTCTTCCTTTCCTTCTCCTTCCTTTCTTTTCACTTCCCTCTCTCTCCCCTTCTTTCTTTTCTTCTTTTTCTTTCATTATTTTACTTTTTTCTCACTCCCTTTCCTTTCGTCCCTTCTCATTTCATTCTTTCTTTCCACCTCCTTGTCTCCCTCCTGCTTTTCTTTTCTTCCTTTTCCATAGTTCGTTCTTCTTTTCTTTCTTCCTCTCCCCCTCCCTCCTTTATTTTCTCTGTCTTTCTTTCTTTCCCCCTTCTTGCCTTCCTTCCCTCCTTCTTCCTTCCTTCCGTCTTCTCTTCCTTCCCAGAGTCCTGAGCGTGCCTTTTGCAGAGCCAGGTCTGAAGTGTCCCGTCATTCTGCCAGTGAATCCTTTTCTCATAGTATGTACGTACAGACTCACATTTAGTTGAATTCAGTCTTAAAATATATTATATGGCTCTCACTGAAATGAATTTCTAAATATTTTGCTTTCATGGCTCTCTGAGTGAAAAAGGTTCCCGACCCCTGCTTTAGATTATGGATGTTGATTATGAGAACGATGCCCTGTGTTACTTACACAGAGAAACTACTTCAAATCTACTTCTAACTGGATTGATAAACAAAGTGCCTGTATGCTGAATATATGAAGTTTGTGAGTAAACCAACAATGTTACTTTTAAAGAAGTCTACTTATTTTTGTCTCTTGAGAGCATGATTTAAAGGCAAATATATTTTAAGGGAGAGTAGTTGTTTTGGGGCAGCTAAAAATAACACTTCTGAAACTCTGAATATATATGTGTGTGTTGCCATATCGTTGTCCTTAACAGTTCAAAGACATATCTAGGTTCATCAGTTTAACAGCTGAGAGACCTAAATGCCTTGCATGAATGCCATTTTCATTCATTCATTCACTTTATGACTTGATTAGTCGCCCTCCACCGAGGTACTCTGAGCGACTTACAGCACAGAAAACATTATAACAATACAACAGCAGTTAAAATTTACAAGTTTAAAGCATTGCAAAAAAAGCCAGGTTTTGAGTGCTTGCATTTTCTCAAAAGGTTATGACTCTAACACAGACCTGGTCAACCTAAGACCCGCGGGCCGGATGCGGCCCGGCAGCCGATTCTGTCCAGCCCAGGGAGAAGGGCGTTGGGGGTGGGGCCAAAAGTAAGGGGTGCCGCTACCGCCATCCAATCACAGGCTGTGGGGCCTGCGTTGGCAGACAGCCCGCCGCTTCGGAGAACAATCGGAGGAGCAGTGGCGATGGAGTGCCTGACATCCTGGGAGGCGACCCGGGCCTGCAGTGGCAGCAGTCAACGACCTGTGGCGGCTGATCGCCCTGGCAACCCAGTAGACTTGATCGTCTTCCGGTTCGACAGGGCGATCACCTGCCGCAGCTCGCCGACTGCTCCCGCTGCAGGCCCGGATCGCCTCCCGGGATGGCAGGCACTCCATGGCAGGGCGATCAGCTGGGGTGGGGGAACGGCTGGGGGCGAGAGCAGGCGGAGGCCTGCAGCCTCTGATCGTCTGCTGCTCTGCTCTGCTGCGACGGCGGCTGGGTCCACTTTATTATCCTCTGGGCTGGGTCCACTGGGCCATTCCATCTTGGGATCCTTCCTCTCTTGAGGATGTCAGCCTCTATCTTGGTTCGCACCTTGTGTTCTTGAATTTCATTTTATTTTATTTGAGTGGCTTTATTATTATTTTATAATAATAATTTTATAATATTAATATAATATAATAATTAATATAATTATATTATAATTTCAATATATTATGTCTATATATATACTATAATATAATTATGATATTAATGCTAATAATATATGAATATTTCTTGATATAATGTGTAATATATAGTAAATATAGTAAACAAATAAGTAAATAAATAATGTAGATTAGAATGTAGTTCAGCCTTTAGGTGTGGTCCTCCATAATATTTTTTGGCTCTCGTGTGGCCCCTTGGAAAAAATAATTGCCCACCCCTGCTCTAACAGGTCAAGCTTTTACTAAGAGGTTATGGCATCATATTTCAAAAGGTTGTGACTTCTAACAAGGTCATCATGCCTTTCCAAAGATCGTAAAATCTCCAAAAGGTGGTGGGGTTTTCCATTTTTCTAAACTAGACATAATGGCTTAACGTTCACATCAACCCAGGCCAGCATTAAAACACATGCGGAGTGCGACAGGCACGAGAAGGAAGAAATGCTCCTCTTTTTATACAATCAGCTAAAAGCTCAGAGACTGAAGAAAATAAGATACCATCCATTCCTCTTTGTGATATGTGAGGAAATGTGATTAATTCTATCATTCCTGAAGCATTTAAACTGAAGTATATTCGAACACTGAAATAATTTGATCCCTGTTTCTGGGCTCACATATTCTTTTAAGACAGCACAATTCTTGCTCTCAAATCCACACGGATTTATATTTATACTCAGTCATACCCAAAATATACCGTATTTTTCGCACCATAAGGCGCACCGGATGATAAGACGCACCTAGATTTTAGAAGAAGAAAATTGGAAAAAAATATTTTGGGCCAAAAAGTGCTTCAGCGCCGGGGCCCACTTTTTGGCCCAAAATATTTTTTCCAATTTTCTTCTGGAAGGGTGGACCTCCTCGGCGCCCTCCGCCATCCCTAAGCCTTTCCCTTGGCCGCCTCCTCCTCGGTCCCGCCTCCTCCGCCTCCTCTGCCTCCGTCACCGCCCGCCGCCCCCCCCCCCGCCGCTTACCGCCGCCTTCCGCCGCCTCCGCCACTTACCACCGCCTCCCTCGCCGCCGCGCATGCGCAGTAGGTCCCAAGCGCGTCTGGCGCGTCTGGCGTAGGTGCGCCAGGCGTGCCTGCGTCAGCAGCGCCAGCGTCAGACGCGTCAGGCGCGCTTGGGACCTACTGCGCATGCGCGGCGGCAAGAGGCGGCGATAGCGGGCGGCGGCTGCCGCCTCCCGCCGCCTCCTTGCCGCCGCCCGCACAAGATAGTAGGTCCCAAGCGCGCCTGGCGCGTCTGGCGCTGGCGCGCTGGCGCGGAGGCACGGCTGGCGCACCTCGTCAGACAGCGCCAGATGCGCTTGGGACCTACTGCGCGGCGGCGGCGGGGAGGCGGCTGTAAGTGGCGGAGGCGGCGAGGCGGCGGGCGGTCACGGAGGCAGAGGAGGCGGGACCGAGGAGGAGGCGGCCAAGGGAAAGGCTTTCAATCGCCTCCCCCCCCGCTTCGCTCCATAAGACGCAGCTGATTTTTCCTCCAACTTTGGGCGGAAAAAAACTGCGTCTTATGGTCTTAAAAATCTGATACCTAATGAAACAAACCAAACGATGATCGATGACCAACTCATCTTTCCTAGTATGGTGCAGACTATTCCAGCTCCTACAATTGCAAGAGTCATGATAGAGAGGTGAAAAGGAACACAGTCCAACAGAGGCCAAAGCTTTCCAAACGGACTGTACTCACAAGTTATGAATGCACTGGGACCAGGGAACAAGCTTCACTATGCGGTGGCCTTGTGACCAGGCAAAGTAAGAGCCATCCGGAGCAAAGGCGACGGTCCAGTTTTCTCGCCCACACTTTTTATCGAAAGGCGACGTTGGGGCTAGAAGTTCTCCCACGATTCGTGATCTCCCTAAAAATTAGAAATACAAAAATGTTTAATGCAATGCATCTCCACTCATACAAAAGCTGACAGGAACAACCTGGGTGAAGTGAAGTCACTATATGTGTTGAGGATTTTGTATTTGTTTTGAGGTTGGGTGTATGGTTTGTATTATTGCATTTGTGTTGTATTGCATTGTTGTATACTAAACCGACTGCGGGGGGTTGACGGGGAATATTGGGGTGCACAGTCTCTGAGATGTTCGGTTGCTATAACAACAGGAGCCGGAGCCTAACACTGGCTTTAGCAAGTTCAAGTTTGAATTTCTTTAGTCAGTTAGTCGGGAGTGGTTAAACTAGCTGGTAGCAATTTGAAGAGTTGCTGTTGTCTTTTCTGAGGGAAATAGAAAAGGCTGGTTTTAGATAGTGCAGAAAGGCAGTTAGGCTTATAGAAAGCCTATAGGGACCGCTGTTTATAGGTTAGGCTGGGAAGCTAACCTTATATATAAATAGGAAGCCTATTGAGGCAGAATATCTATAGTATTATTTAGTGTTTGAAGAGATACAATCAAACATTGTGTTTAGGGAATAAGAAACCTTAAGATCTGTACCTCTCTGTACTTACTGTAACCACCTAAGCTCTGAATACTTTGAAACCTCCACGCTGTTGTTAAAAATAAACTGTTGAAGTTCCTCCTTACAAATCTCTCTGTGACATCATTTCAAAACACAAGCCTCAAAATAAACCCCTCACATCGGGTGGCCAGGATTGTTATGGTGGCAGCTTGAAAGTCTATGTTGGTGTTAAATCTAACTCTACAACTTAGTGGACTTAAGTTTAAAGACTTTATAAAGAAGTACGCCTCCATTGCAGATTGGTGGCAGTTTGATTGAAAAAAGATCCTCAAGTGAAGACGCTAGCTGTAGGCGGCGATTCTTTACACTGTGGGATCACAAACAGACACATTGAAGACATCTGCCATTGTACTTTGCTACTCTGCAGCTGAATATGAATGCCCAGTGTGGAACACATCTCATCACACTACAACAGAGAATGTGGCTCTTAATGAGGCATGCCGCATTGTCACAGGATGTCTACGCCCCACACCACTGGGGAAATTACAGTGTTTTGCTGGTACATGCACCAGGATGTAGCAGCCAGCAATGGAAGGACCAACACATTGGCATCTCCAGCCCACCCTCAGTTCAGATATCAGCCAGCAAGCCAACACGTTAAATCAAGAAACAGCTTCCTAAGATCTACGGAGATACTCAGGAGAACACCTCAGCAAGCGAGAGTCCAAAGGTGGCAGGCAAAAACCCAGCACCTCAATCAGTGGCTGAGATCAGATGGGAAACTCCCTCCTGGGCACACAGAAGAGTGGGCAACCTGGAAGGCACTGAACCGACTGCACTCTGGCACCACAAGGTTCAAAGTTAACCCTAAGAAATGGGGCTACAAAGTGGAGTCCACGACATGCGAGGGTGGAGAAGAGCAAAGCACAGACCACTTACTACAGTGCAACCTGAGCCTTGCCACATGCACAATGGAGGACCTTCTCACAGCGACCCCAGAGGCACTGCAAGTAGCCAGCTTCTGGTCAAAGGACATTTAGCATAATGCCAAGTTCTTGTAAAACTTTGTGTTTCAAATGCATTTTAACTGTACTCTCATCTTGCTTCTGACACGATAAATAAATCTCCACTATCATATTCATGTTTGGTTAATGAAGTCAAAATATTTAATTCTCTCCTAATTTTAATCACTGGACAGTCGACTCTAATCCAATGCAGGTTTGCTAGATCCTATTTTAACTTGTTTGGATTGTTTTAGTTTCACTTTGTTTACTCACTCCACCCATTTGACAATTACTACTTACTACTGTCAACATCCACAAACCTTGTATAAATGACACATTTTCTTCTTGATGGTTATAGGTGCACATATTTTGCCCTTCAGGTTCGAAAGCATTTCTTGATATATTAATATGTTAATATTAATGATGTGTAATATACAGTAAATATAGTAAGTGAATAAATAAATAAATTATGTAGATTAGCATGTAGGTCCGCCTTTAGGTGCGGCCCTCCATAATATTGTTTGGCTCTCATGTGGCCCCTTGGAAAAAATAGTTGCCCACCCCTGGTATATACAGATATACAGTATAACATAAAATTAACAAAACAATATAAGCATAAAATTATCACAATAACACACACATATATATAAAAAAATAAATTAAACTAGTCCAAATTTATAAATTAATATATAATAATGAACTAGTGCAATTGTATAAAATATGAATATATAATAATAAACTAGTCCAAATGTATTATATATATATATACTGTATATATATATTGAGTGGAAATTTATAAAATATGAATATATAATAATAAACGAGTGCAAGTGTATAAAATACAAATATATATGAATATATAATAATAAACTAGTGCACAAGTATAAAATACAAATATATATGAATATATAATAATAAACTAGTCCAAATGTATTATATATATATATATACAGTATATATATATAATCAAGTGGAAATTTATAAAATATGAATATATAATGATAAGCGAGTGCAAGTGTATAAAATATGAATATATAATAATAACTAGTGCAAATGTATAAAATACAAATATATATGAATATATAATAATAAACTAGTCCAAATGTATAAAATACACACACACACATATATATATATATTCGAGTGGAAATGTATAAAATATGAATATACAATAATAAACGAGTGCAAATGTATAAAATATGAATATATAATAAACTAGTCCAAATGTATAAAATGCATACATACACACACCCACATATATAATCGAGTGCAAATTTATAAAATATGAATATATAATAAATGAGTGCAAATTTATAAAATATGAATATATATTTCACTTTGAGAGCATCAAATCCTTTTCTCCTGTTCAATTTTGTAACCCATCTCTGAGTGGAACATTTCTGTTACTACCGGACTATGGTTCATTGCCAGACTGCTTCTATTTCAACCCATATATCCCAGTGCAAAAAGAAAAAAAACCTGGATTTTCGAGCACAACTTATGTACTTCCTTTTGAAGAGAATGCGGCCGCAAGGAACCATGAGGCAACACATACACCCTGCATGTGGGTTGGATGTGGTTTCTCACGTAAGCTCTGGAAACGGGAGGGAGGAGGGGGGCGCATGTCTACATGAGGAGCTCAGGCAGGACACATAATAGATGGCCGCCATGAGCCATTTGCCTAAGGAGGGGGAGAAGTGAATGCCATAAAATTGGAAGCCAAACAGGGCACTTTAAAAGAAAATCCACAACAGTGCCCTCATGTAGAAGAATACTGCAGAAATATAGTGTTTAGCATTTTCCTCAATTCGATTCACTTCTCTATTCGGGAAAAAGTTCCATATGGTAAAACGGGAGCAATCTGTCAACACACACAACGTAGGCAAAGTGGTACTACTGAGTGTAAGACAATGCATTTAGCAATTTAAAAAAATAATATCCACTTCATTCCTTTCCACACGTTTGAGGGGAGGTGTGGTGCCCTTCTCTAACGGAAACTGGATATATACAGCCAATTCAAGTTAAAAAAAGGGTCATCCCCTCGAGGCTGAATACAGACATATTTTGATTTTCATTTATCATTTCTATGAACTGGGGGGAATGAACTCTTGTTTGCTTGAATGTTGCAATTGGCCACCTTGTTTAGCACTGAATGGCCCTTGCAGCTACAAAGCCTGGCTGGTTGCTGTCTGGGGGGGATCCTTTGTTGAGGGGTGTTAGCTGGCCCTGATTAATTCTTGTCTGTTTCTTGAGTGTTTCTCTTTATTTACTGTCCTGATTTTAGAGTTTTTAAATTCTGGTAGCCAGATTATGTACATTTTCATGGTTTCCTTCTCCCAGACAGCAACCAGCCAGGCTTTGAAGCTGCAAAGCCATTAAATGCTAATCAAGGAGGCCAATTGCAACATTCACACTTGCCTCAAGCAGACCCCACCCCGGACATTATTTCACAGATATATCAACCTCACTTGCCTAGTTTCCAACAAGGCCTCACAACCTCTGAGGATGTGTGAGAAACGTGGAGAGAATGCTTCTGGAATATAGCCATACAGCCCGGGAAACTCACAGCAACCCATTAAGTTGCAAACAGGGTAACAGAAAGATGCTGTTTTGTATTGTAGAAACTACATCTGTTAACCTTCTAAGCCCGTGATTTTCAACCTTTTTTGAGCTGCGGCACATTTTTTACATTTACAAAATCCTGGGGCACACCACCAACCAAAATGACACAAAATGACACTCTAACACAGTAATACATATAGTTAATATGTTTTTAAATGTATTTATACACTCAGTGTGAAACCTGGGCCTGTTTCGATGAACACAGCATAGATATCCTGGCAGGAATGGTAGAAAGACACACATGAAGGTCTTGCTCAACAGCTGGCAGTCTCTCTCTGTTTTTAGTTCTTATTGCAGTCAAGCTAGAGAAGCTCATCTCACACAGATATGTGGTTGAAAACGGGAGCAATGTCAAAATAGCTTTGTTGGCCAGAATGGGGAACTCCCTGGCAACAGATAACCAGAACTGTCCAAAGTTTAGCTTTAAACTATGATCTTGTTTCAGTTCAATTTATAGTTAACACACAATCAAAGAGCATCCTGAACTCTTGCAACAATGGAATTGAACCAAACTTGGCATATTGAACTCTCATTACCAACAGAAAGTACTGAAAGGGTTTGCTTGGGAATTGACCTTGAGTTTGGAGGTTGTAGTTCACAGAGAGCCCTGTGGACTCAAACAATGTTATGTTATGTTGTTGTTTTCTATCCAGAATCACAATGTCTGAAGGAGGCTCACCACTTTAAGGTCCCTAAAACAGGCCTGGGAAACCTTCTGCCCTCTGGGTGCTTTGGACTTCAACTCCCACCATTCCTAACAGCCTGAGGCCCTTTCCTGCTTAAGTGGCTGAGGGGGGGGGAGGGCCTGAGGCTGTTAGGAATGCTGGGAGTTGGAGTCCAAAACCCCTGGAGAGCCGCTTAAGCGGCTGAGGGGGAAAAGGAAAGGGCCTGAGGCTGTGAGGAATGCTAGGAGTTGGAGTCCAAAACCCCTGGAGAGTAGGCCCCAGGCCTAGCCTGCCCTCAGGGCCCAAGCCTTGCTCCCTCAGCCACCAGCCTCGCCTCTTATGCTCATGAGGGGAGACCTTATTAGGCATCCAAAAACGGCCAATCTTACCAATTAGCTTCTCGTTGACACTCGGGGGAAAGCTGGCCATCGACGGAGCCGCCTTTTGGACCGGCCCTGAAGGAATTGACAGGAGCAGGCAGCCAGCAACCTCCTCTCTCTCCAGGAGACAGACAAGCACTGGCACAAAATGGCCGCCCGCCCGGGGTGTTTATAAACAAAGGGGCGTGGCCTTCCGTCCCAAGCCACGCCCCTTCTAGGGGCGGAGCCAGAACGCTCCCGCTTGAGCCAGCCTTCCTATTCAGGTTCTGTGTCCCCGCCCTCCCCCCTTTTCTTTCTGCAATGGAACAGGCCAAGGCGCCAGCGAGGCTTTTGGAAGAGACCATTCTGTGGAGGGAAAAGGGGTGTTTGGGTGAAAAGTTTAGAAACGTTTAGAAACTCCATTTTTATATACACACACTAGCTTGGGTTATTTGAGAAAGGCATTCTGTGCCAAGGTTGGTCCTTCTCAGTTGTTTATTTGGCTCGCAGCGGTCTCAGGAAGTGAGTGAAGGTACTTCAAGTCCCATCATCCATGGTCCATGCTCCTCCAAATTGCAGCAGGGTGAAAAGTGGGTCATGGGGGTTCTTTGTGCCAAATTTCGTCCTGATCAGTTATTGGATGAGGGTCACAGCGGTCTTGGGAAGTGAGTGAAGGTACTGCAAGTCCCATCATCCATGGTCCATCCCCCTCCAGACAGCACCAGGATGTAGAGTGGGTCAAGGGGGCTCTGGGTGCCATGTTTGGTGTTGATCAGTCATTGGATGACATTTGCAGCGGTCTCTGCAAGTGAGTGGGGGTACTTTAAGTCCCATCATCCGTGGTCCATCGCACACAAAACTGCACCAGGATGTAGAGTGGGTCATGAGGGCTCTATGTGTCAGGTTTGGTCTTGATCAGTCATTGGATTAGGTTTGCAGCAGTTTTGGGAAGTGAGTGAAGGTACTTCAAGTCCCATCATCCATGGTCCACCCTCCTTCAAACGGCACCAGGATGTAGCGTGGGTCTTGGGAGTTCTATGTGGCAAGTTTGGTCTTGATCAGTGATTGGATGAGGGTCATAGGGGTCTCGGGAAGTGAGTGGAGGTACTTCAAGTCCCATCATCCATGGTCTGCTCTCTTCCAAACTGCAGTAGGATGTAGAGTGAGTCATGGGGGCTCTGTGTGCCAATTTTGGTCTTTATTTGTCTTTGTGGGGAGCCACAGTGGTCTGTGGAAACAGAAGGGTTTGGAAGTACTACAAATCCCATAATCCATTGTCCATCCTTCCCCAAACCTCACCAGGCTGTAAAGAGGGTCATGGGCATTATGTGTGCCAAATTTGGTCCAGATCCGTCACCCGTGCTGGTCACAGTAGTCTGTGAAAGTGGGAGCCAATCAGAAAGCTGCCACATATCCCTCCACCCTCTGCATATATACATACAAACATTCACTTTTATTATATACAGTAGATATAGATAGATATAATATTTCTCATAATATTACAGTACAATGGCATAGTACAATATGGTAATATATAATACTGATATTGTGCTATGATAGTAATATAATATTTTGTGTGTGTATATATATATATCTATATCTATATATATAAAGGAAGAGCCGTCATGTGAAGACTACCTCAAACAGAGAAACCTTACAACGCAGAAACACAAAACTTGCCAACAGAAATAGGCCTCAAGCAAGGTACGTTTGTAGCAAAGAAACTTTCCCCCAAAACCTAAAAGGCCCCCAAAACAACGAGTAAAAATAAAACGACATTTCCCAGCATCCTCCGGGGCTGCCAAAGACTCTCCCAGCCTCTACATTCTGACAACATGATTGGCTGCCAATAAGGGCGGATTTGCATAACTGCTGCACTGGCCAGCCAACATGAACATTCCGACCCATAACAAACTGTCAGACTCCTAAATAGAGCACAGCAATGCGTGCCGGGTACAGCTAGTATCTTTTTTTTTTTTTTTTATAATAGTTTTTTATTAGCCTTTTTCCATACATAAAAAATCACAAACTAGGGGATCTGGGGGTATGGAATGAGTTGTGTGGGGGGGGGAGGGAAGATGGGGAGTAAGGTAGAGGGTATTGGATAGGGATAGGGTTGATATGGATGGTTAGGGGAAGGTGGGTGGGGTTAAGGGGATTCTGACTTCCGAGCTATCTCTCGGGCGTTGTTTGTCCTTTTCGATTGATTCTTCTTCTTCTTCAGTTACGGGCTTCTCTTCTCTATATATATATATTTGTTCTGGGTCATTTAAACAGTCTTAGTCGTTTTTTAAACGATTTATTCTAAATTCTTCATATAAGTCCCAATTCGTATTCTTTATTGGTCTACCATACGATATCTTTAGGGCATACGTTAACTTATCCATGTCTTTTATCTCTTCTATTTTGAACATCCAGTCCTCCATGGTTGCTATTTCCTTTTGTTTCCATTTTTTTGCATGAGTTATTCTGGCCGCTGTTGTCAGGTATGAGAATAAGATATCTTCATTGTGGTCTAACTCCAGCTCTTCATCTATAATTCCTAGTAGGAAATATTCTGGTTTTAGTGGTATTTTCTTTTTAGTATTTTTCACAACCTTCCCGAACATCTTTCCAAAACTTATTCACTTTCGGGCACGTCCACCACATATGGTAGAATGTACCCACTTCTTTCTCACACTTCCAGCATTTGTTATTGGCTGATTTGTACATTTGACCTAATTTATATGGGGTTATATACCACCTATAGAACATCTTATACCAGTTCTCTTTCATATCTGTGGCATAAGTATATTTTATTTTTTTTTCTTCCATATTTGTTCCCAGTCTTTGAACTGTATTGGTTTGCCAATGTTTCTGGCCCATGCTACCATGCATTCCTTTACTGTTTCTTTCTCCGTTGCCCAGGATAGTAATACATTATACATGCTTGTAATATGTTTCTTTTCTCTTTTGACCACTTTTTCGTAGAACATATCTTTATCCGCAAAACCTATTTGTTTGTCTTTGGTCCAATCTTCATTAATTTGCATATACTGTAACCATGAGAGGGATTTAAATCTTTTTGTTATTTCCTCCTTCGTTTTTAAAGAAAATTCCTGCTTCTCTTTTTCACCAGGTCTCTGTATGTTGGCCATTGAGACCACCCCAATAGTCTTCTTTGTCTAGCCTCCATAGGGGATAGCCACCAAGGGGTTTTTTTCATAGAGTCTATTCTTGTATTTCTGCCAGATTTTTAGGAGTGATGCCCTAATAAAATGATTGTTGAAGTTCTTTTCCTTTTTCTCCTGGTCATACCAAAGGTAGGCATGCCAGCCTACTCTGAGATCGAATCCTTCGAGAGCTAGGAGCTTCTCCCTTTTTAGTGTAATCCAGTCTTTGATCCATACTAGTCCCGCCGCATCATAATAGAGCCTCAGGTCCGGCAACCCAAACCCTCCTCTCTCCTTTATATCTGTCAAATTTGTGTATTTTATTCTCGGCTTTTTCCCTTTCCATATAAACTTCATTATTACTTTATTCCAGTCTTTAAACAATTTATTTGTCCTGATTACTGGGAGGTTCTGGAATAAGAAGAGGAGTTTTGGGAGAACATTCGTTTTGATTGTCGCTATTCTTCCCATCAGGAGAGATTTAGCGAGCCCCATCTTATCAAGTCCTTTTGTATCTCCTTCCACTTCTCTTCATAATTATTTTTTATCAGTTGGGAGTTCTTAGCTGTAATAGTTATTCGAGATATCTGATTTTGGGAGTGATCTTCATCCCTGTCATTTTTCTCTAATTCCTCTTGGTTTTTCTTCGAGATGTTTTTTGTCAATATTGCAGTTTTTGTTTTATTCAATTTCAGCCCCGCCCATTTTCCATACTCCTCTATTTTGTCTATCCATTTTTTAATATTTGTTCTGGGGTCTTCTACTATACACAACAAGTCATCTGCAAATGCTCTGTACTTGTATCCGTGTTTCCCCACTTTCATGGCAGGGATATTCTGGTCCTCTCTGATGTCGCGGAGAAGGATCTCTAGTGCCATTATATAGATTAGGGGGGAGAGCGGGCAGCCTTGCCTTGTTCCCTTCTCTATTTTTATCTCCTTTGAGGGCTGTCCGTTTATCCAAAGAACCGCCTTCTGTGAGTTGTAGATCGCTTCCACCGCTGTTAAAAATTGAAAGCCAATATCGATTTCTTTCATAATTCCTTTGAAAAAGTCCCAGCTTAAATTGTCGAAGGCTTTTCTCCGGCCAATAGCTATAAGCGCTAATTCCGATTGGTGGTGATGTTCATAGTATTCGAGGGTGTTCAAGATGTTTCTTAAGTTATCTCTTATTTGTCTACCTGGCAAAAATCCCGCTTGTTCCTCCCCTATCCAGCCATTCAAGAAGATCTTCATTCTATCACTCAGGATTTGCATGAATATTTTATAGTCCAAATTTAATAAGGAGATTGGCCTATAGTTTTTTACATCTGTACCTTCAGTATTTTCTTTGTGTATAAAAATTATGTTGGCCGATTTCCATGTCTCCGGGACAATTCCCTCCTTTAGTATTTTATTCAGGAGCTCTTTGAGGTGGGGCATTAACTCTTCCCTCATTACTTTATAATATGTTGCCGTAAACCCATCTGGTCCCGGAGCTTTACTAGGGTTTAGTTTGTTGATTGCTTTCTTTATCTCTAGTTCCGTTATTTCCTTATTTAATGCTTCTCGTTCTTCTTCTGATATTTTCGCCAGGTGTTGTCTCCTATATACTCCATGATATCCTCTTTGTTTCTGTCTTCTTTTTTGTAAAGTTCTCCATAGAATTGCTGAAATTCCTCCAATATTTCTTTGTCGGTTACTGCCACCTTATCCCTCGTCTTTATTTTTATTATTTGATTATTTTGCCTTTTTTTCTTTAATCTCCCGGCCAGAAGTTTGCCAGGTTTATTCGCATTTTGGAATTCCCTTTGTTTTAAAAATTTTAATTGTTTAAGCTAGTTCTTTGACTTCTAAGCTGTCTTTTCGCTTTCTCCAGTATTGTAGCTTCTTTTCTGTCCCTTTATCCTTTGGTGCTGTCTTAACGCTAGTATCTTATAAAGGCAGCATATACAGTAAATAAATAAATAAATTATTGTTACAATTATCAAAAGCAATAGTACATGTAATATAGAGTATACAAGGATTATATTATTATATCTCTCTGGCATTACTTCACGAAAGAAGGTTCTTAGGAAGGCCTCATCCCACGCCTTTTATAAGCGCGTTGATGACTAAAAAGGCCAATCTGAGATAGGCAAGTTCGGTTGCAGAAAGCACAGCAGAAAGTCTCCTTGGGTGATGTCGTTTCCAAGTTCCGGTTCTTTCTGCGTTGTCGTTTCTCTTCAAGACTCATTCGGCGTGTCTTCTCGAAAGAGGCCGCAGCATTGTGGATAGTGCGTCTCCATGCCTCCCGATGTGAGGCCAGGGTGGACCGTTGTTGGTGATCAATCTGGCCGAGCCTGAGATGTTGTCTCAGGGAGTCCTTGTATCTTCTTTTCGGGGGCGCCTCTCTTGTGCTAACCCGTGGCGAGTTCACCATAAAGTAGTATCTTTGGGAGGCGGTGGTCCTCCATCCTAGAGACGGGCCCTGCCCAGCGCAGCTGTGTCCTCAATAGCATGGCCTCAATGCTGGTGATCCCTGCTTGCTCAAGGACAGCAACATTAGTCACATAGTCGGTCCAGTGTATATTTAGGATTGTGCGAAGACAGTGCTGATGAAAGCGTTTGAGGAGTCGTAGGTGTTGGCGATAGGTGGCCCATGTTTCAGACCCATAGAGGAGAATAGACAGTACGATAGCTCTGTACACACTGATTTTGGTGCTTTGCCTCAGGTGCTTGTTGCTCCAGACTCTTTTGTGAAGCCTTCCGAATGCACTCTATCTTCGGCGTTGAGTATTTATGTCACAGCGGATAGGCAACAGAAATATAGAAGTTTAATTCCCCATCGGCCCAAAAACTCCAGTCTCTGTTCGAGTGAATAATGAAACTCATTCAATTCACAAGGTAAATATATAACTTTGTATTGAATTGTATTTAACAATAACTGGCAAAACATCGAAAAAACAACAGCCATCACAGCTACCTTTCTAAACATCCTTTCCTCACAGATATTAAATCCCAACTGTCACTTTGTAACTGACATTCCTCAAGGTTCCATTTAGCAGTCTTGAGACAGCGCCATCTGGTGTCAAACATGTCACACTGCAGGTCATCTCAAACTGCGAAAATATATCTTGTGCTGACTCATGAATTGCTATTCAAAATGCAATAATCTGACACTCTATGCCTTTGCTAATCTGTGATCTATCTCTTTATCAATCTTGGCGTCTGAAGAGATAGTGCTTCCCAGGGAGGTGAACTGCTGAACGGACTTCAGCACAGATTCGCCTATGCTGACGTGGGGATGATGGTGTTCTTCCTGTGGTGCGGGCTGGTAGAGGAGTTCCGTTTTCTTTAGGCTGACTTCCAGCCCAAACAGCTCTGCAGCTGTTGCAAAGCAGGACGTGAGGCGCTGCAGGGCTGCTTCTGAATGGGCGACAAGGGTGGCATCGTCAGCAAAAAGCAGCTCACGGACTAGATAGTTTAGAGTCTTCGTGCGAGCCCTCAGGCGGCTTAAGGTGAACAAGCTACCATCAGTACGATAGTGTATATATATATATGTTCCATCTTCTTCTTTGAAATCTGCCGTAGCATCATGCTGAAGGAGATTGTAAATAGGGTTGGTGTAAGAACACGGTCTTGTTTCACTCCAATAGTTATGAGGAAGGGCTCCGAGAGAGCATCGCCGTATCTGACTTGACCGCACTGGCCCTCATGGAGCAGGATCATCATTTTGAGGCTCTGTACAGAAGGCACACAAAGGAGTTTCATGCTCAGGCTAGGGCTCCACCTCCAAGATTGTGCAAATACAGGTATTTCCAAATCCAAGAGAGAAAAAAGCTGAAATTCCAAAACAGGGACGTGCATACATCCACATTCTCTGGCTCATGATTGACTTGTGACATCAAAATGGTTGTAAACACTCATACTTCCGGGTGTTAAGACTTTCTGATGATCTTTCTCTCCCATGAACATTGAATAAATGTGGCAGTCCGTTCCTCTCCTTTTGGGGGCTAAATTTGGGGTTGTGGATCCGAATTGGTGCAAACACAAAGTCTGGTTTGGACGTTCTGTGTCCTCTCTAGCAGTGTTTTTCAACCTTTTTTGAGCCGTGGCACATTTTTTACATTTACAAAATCCTGGGGCACACCACCAACCAAAGTGACACAAAATGACACTGTAACACAGTCATACATATACTTAATATGTTTTTAAATGTATTTATACACTCAGTGTGAAACCTGGGCCTGTTTCGATGGACACAACATAGATATCCTGCCTTGTGTGCTTCGGACATAGATATCCCGCCTTGTGTGCTTCGGACATAGATATCCCGTTTTGTGTGCTTCGGACATAGATATCCCGCATTGTGTGCTTCGGACATAGATATCCTGCCTTTTGTGCCTCGGACATAGATATCCCGGCTTCTGTGCTTCGGACATAGATATCCCGTCTTGTGTGCTTCGGACATAGATATCCCGCCTTGTGTGCTTCTGACAGAGATATCCCGCCTTGTGTGCTTCGGACATAGATATCCCGTCTTGTGTGCTTCGGACATAGATATCCCGTCTTGTGTGCTTCGGACATAGATACCCCGCCTTGTGTGCTTCGGACATAGGTATCCTGCCTTGTGTGCTTCGGACATAGATATCCCGTCTCGTGTGCTTCGGACATAGATATCCTGTCTTGTGTGCTTCAGACATACAGTAGATATCCCGCCTTGTGCGCTTCGGGCATAGATATCCCGCCTTGTGTGCTTCGGATATAGATATCCCGTCTTTTGTGCCTCGGACATAGATATCCCGCCTTGTGTGCTTCGGACATAGATATCCCGCCTTGTGTGCTTAGGACATAGATATCCCGCCTTGTGTGCTTCGGACATAGATATCCCGCCTTGTGTGCTTAGGACATAGATATCCTGTCTTTTGTGCCTCGGACATAGATATCCCGCCTTGTGTGCTTCGGACATAGATACCCTGCCTTTTGTGCCTCGGACATAGATATCCCGCCTTGTGTGCCTCGAACATAGAGATCCAGTCTTGCGTGCTTCGGCCATAGATCTCCCGCATTTTGTGCCTCGGACATAGGGATCCTGCCTTGTGTGCCTCGGACATAGATATCCCGCCTTGTGTGCTTCGGACATAGATATCCCGCCTTGTGTGCTTCGGACATAGATATCCCGCCTTGTGTGCTTTGGACCTAGATATCCCGCCTTGTGTGCTTCGGACATAGATATCCCGCTTTTGGACATAGATATCGGACATAGATATCCCTTTTGTGCCTCGGACTTGTGTGCTTCGGACATAGATATCCTGCCTTTTGTGCCTCCTGTGTGCTCCGGACATAGACATAGATATCCCGCCTTGTGTGCTTCGGACGTATCCTGCCTTTGTGCCTCGGACATAGATATCCTTGTGTGCTTCGACATATATTGCCTTTTGTGCCTCGGACATAGATATCCCGCCTTTTGTGCCTCGGACATATATATCCCGCCTTTTGTGCCTCGGACATAGATATCCCGCCTTGTGCCTCGGACATAGATATCCCGCCTTTGTGTGCGGACATATATATCCTGCCTTTTGTGTCGGACATAGATATCCCGGACGGACATATATATCCCGCCTTGTGTGCTTCGGACATAGATATCCGCCTTTTGTGCCTCGGACATAGATATCCCGCCTTGTGTGACAAAGATATCCCGTCTTGTGTGCCGGACATAGATATCCTTTTGTGCGCCTTTTGCCTTTGTGCCTCGGACATAGATATCCCGCCTTGTGTGCTTCGGACGATATCCCGCCTTGTGTGCTTCGGACATAGATATCCCGCTTGTGTGCTTTGGTATCCTGCCTTTTGTTTAGATATGCCTCGGATATCCACATAGATATCCCGCCTTGTGTCGGACAAATTATCCCGCCCGGACATAGATATCCCGCCTTGTGTGCTTCGGACATAGCTACCCTGCCTTTTGTGGCTCGGACATAGATATCCCGATAGATATTGCCTTGTGCTTCGGACATAGATATCCCGCCTTTATCCTGCCTTTTGTGCCTCGGACATAGATATCCCGCCGGATCCCGCCTTGTGTGCTTCGGACATAGATAGCCCGCCTTTTGTGCCTCGGACATTGATATCCCGCCTTGTGTGCTTCGGACATATATATCCCGCCTTGTGTGCTTCGGACATAGATATCCCGCCTTGTGTGCTTTGGACATATATATCCCGCCTTGTGTGCTTCGGACATAGATATCCCGCCTTTTGTGCCTCGGACATAGATATCCCGCCTTGTGTGCTTCGGACATATATATCCCGCCTTGTGTGCTTCGGACATAGGTATCCTGCCTTTTGTGCCTCGGACATAGATATCCCGCCTTGTGTGCTTCGGACATAGATATCCCGTCTTGTGTGCTTCGGACATAGATATCCCGCCTTGTGTGCTTCGGACATAGGTATCCTGCCTTTTGTGCCTCGGACATAGATATCCCGCCTTGTGTGCTTCGGACATAGATATCCCGCCTTGTGTGCTTCGGACATAGATATCCCGCCTTGTGTGCTTCGGAGATAGATATCCCGCCTTGTGTGCCTCGGACATAGATATCCCGCCTTTTGTGCCTCGGACATAGATATCCCGCCTTGTGTGCTTCGGACATAGATATCCCGCCTTTTGTGCCTCGGACATAGGTATCCTGCCTTTTGTGCCTCGGACATAGATATCCCGCCTTGTGTGCTTCGGACATAGATATCCCGCCTTGTGTGCCTCGGACATAGATATCCCGCCTTTTGTGCCTCGGACATAGATATCCCGCCTTGTGTGCTTCGGACATATATATCCCGCCTTGTGTGCTTCGGACATAGGTATCCCGCCTTGTGTGCTTCGGACATAGATACCCTGCCTTTTGTGCCTCGGACATAGATATCCCGCCTTGTGTGCTTCGAACATAGATATCCAGTCTTGCGTGCTTCGGACATAGATATCCCGCCTTTTGTGCCTCGGACATATATATCCCGCCTTGTGTGCTTCGGACATAGATATCCTGCCTTTTGTGCCTCGGACATAGATATCCCGCCTTGTGTGCTTCGGACATATATATCCCGCCTTGTGTGCTTCGGACATAGGTATCCTGCCTTTTGTGCCTCGGACATAGATATCCCGCCTTGTGTGCTTTGGGCATAGATATCCCGCCTTGTGTGCTTCGGACATAGATATCCCGCCTTGTGTGCTTCGGACATAGATATCCCGCCTTGTGTGCTTCGGACATAGATATCCTGCCTTGTGTGCTTTGGGCATAGATATCCCGCCTTGTGTGCTTCGGACATAGATATCCCGCCTTGTGTGCTTCGGACTGGGTCACCTGGGCTGATGCTGCCCTATCATCACCACCCGGTGCTTCAAGGCTGCTGCTCACCTGGGTTTCCGTCCGGCAGGGAGGGAGGGAGGCGCAGGGGCAGGCCGCTCCCTTCCGTAGTTGAGAGGCAGGCCGCGAAGGAAGGAAGGAAGGAAGGAAGGAAGGAAGGAAGGAAGGAAGAGCAGGAGAGGCCGTGGCAGAGCCCAGGCCAGGAGAGGAAGAAGGGTGGAGGCCCCGGAGCCCCCTCGGCCCGAAAGCCCGAGGAATCCTGAGCCAGAAGGGGAAAACAAGCGGCTGAGAGGAAAACAAAGCCCAACGCTCTTCTCCAGAAGCTCTCCGGAAGTGACCTCACAGGGAAAGGCGCCGCCAGGCCCCTCCCCTCCTCAGCCTCCAGCCAACCGCTTCTCCAGGAAGCCAAGGCCACGCCCCTCCCCTCCCTCTCTGGGACTTCCGCCCTGAACAAACATGGTGGTGCCGGGCGGAAGACCCTTAGAGAGGCGGGGCTTGCTTCTTGGCCGGTGTTGATTGGCCCTGCTGGCGCCCCAGAGAGACACAGAGAGACGGAGAGGCAGAGCGGGGTGGTCGGTGCTTCCACGGCACACCTGATGATCGCTCACAGCACACTAGTGTGCCGCGGCACAGCAGTTGGGAAATATTGCTCTCTAGCATTTCCCTTTCTGGACACTATTTACTTTCTGTTGGAATTGATGCCTCGGTGTCCTCAAATCCCCTTGTTTACGCTGCCTGGATCCAACTTGGCCCCACCCTGAAATATCCCGAGTGTTTTTTTTGGCATTCATTGGATATGGAGAAGGAGTGAACTGGCTCGGCCCAGAAACGCTTTCAATATGCCTCTGTTCCACCAAGAATTATGGCTGTCAAGAGGCGCTCCAAATACATTCGGCCAAAACAGATGTGCCCTTGATAGTCCCAAGGAGGAAAAGAAACTCCCAAGGACAGAAGCAAATGTGTAGCAAATGAAGCCAAAGCCCCTTTCCAAAAAAATAAGCTGTGGCTCCATCTACACTGATGTATAGTACAGTTGGAAACTGCATTCGGGTAGAGTCCTATAAAGCAGTTTAACACTAGAGGAATGCATTATATGGCATTACATAATGAGAGGAGTACATTATAATGGCACTATATGAGTCTACACTGGCCATATAATGCATTCCTTTCATGCTGTAAATCGTTGCACAATTGCATTCACTTACCCAACAAATACGAGGGTTGAATGAAAAGTAATGCCTCCACCTCTTCGGCGTCGAGTATTTATGTCACAGCGGATAGGCAACAGAAATATAGAAGTTTAATTCCCCATCGGCCCAAAAAACTCCAGTCTCTGTTTGAGTGAATAATGAAACTCTCATTCAATTCACAAGGTAAATATATAACTTTGTATTGAATTGTATTTAACAATAACTGGCAAAACATCGAAAAACAACAGCCATCACAGCTACCTTTCTAAACATCCTTTCCTCACAAAAATTAAATCCCAACTGACAAATCCCAACTGTCACTTTGTAACGGAAATTCCTCAAAGTTCCATTTAGCAGTCTTGAGACAGCGCCATCTGGTGTCAAACATGTCACACTGCAGGTCATCTCAAACTGCGAAAATATATCTTGTGCTGACTCATGAATTGCTATTCAAAATGCAATAATCTGACACCACCTTCATAACTCTTCGAGTTCTTTTGGACCAGGACAATGCAAGGGTGCACACGTATGCAGTTGCCATGGCAACAATCCATGAATTGGGATACGAATTGCTCCCTCATCCGCCCTATTCTCCAGATTTAGCTCCGAGTGACTATTTCTTGTTCCCAAACCTGAAGAAACGGCTCGGCAGAAAGGGATTCGACTCCAACGATGAAATCATCTCACAAACAAATACCTATTTTTGACGACCTCGACAAATCTTATTTTTTGGAAGGGATAAAAAAATTGGAGACTCTTTGGACAAAGTGTATCGAGCTCAAAGGAGACGACGTTGAAAACTAAAACGATTTTTGATCCAAAAACCTGTGTTTCATTCAAAAAGTCACGGACTTATTGACCCACCCTCATATCTATCTAATCAGTTTTAGGTGATAATCTATTATATAAAGGAGGTCCCGTCATAGAACGGCCGTCCTAGGCAGAGAAACCTTCCAAGGCAGAGACACCAAACTTGGCAACAAAAATAGGCCTCAGGCAAGGAAGGTTTTTAGCAAAGAAACTTTCCCACAAAAAACCTAGAAGGCCCCCAAAACAACGATACAAAAAAACCTACATTTCCCAGCGTCCTCCGCGGCTGGCAACAAATCTCCCGGCCTCTACATTCTGACATGATTGACTGCCAATGAGGGAATATTTGCATAACGCCTCTATTGGCCAGCCAACATGAACATTCCGACCCATAATAAACTGGCAGAGGAGGATAAGGCAAAGGCCTGAGGCAGTTGCCTACACAAACACCCAATTCACTTCCCACAGAAAATTTAAACCCCTACAAATCACAGACCACGCCCAAAATTGACAGTAAGGCTTCATTAACTTGATTTTCCTGACTAGGCCTCACTTAATGGGATGCTGTTTACGCTCTGAATTGACAGTAAGGCTTCATTAACTTGATTTTCCTGACTAGGCCTCAGCTCATGGGACATTGTGTATGGCCTGAATTGACAGTAAGGCTTCATTAACTTGATTTTCCTGACTAGGCCTCAGCTCATGGGACATTGTGTATGGCCTGAATTGACAGTAAGGCTTCATTAACTTGATTTTCCTGACTAGGCCTCAGCTCATGGGACATTGTGTATGGCCTGAATTGACAGTAAGGCTTCATTAACTTGATTTTCCCGACTAGGCCTCAGCTCATGGAACATTGTGTATGGCCTGAATTGACAGTAAGGCTTCATTAACTTGATTTTCCTGACTAGGCCTCAGCTCATGGGACATTGTGTATGGCCTGAATTGACAGTAAGGCTTCATTAACTTGATTTTCCTGACGAGGCCTCAGCTCATGGGACATTGTGTATGGCCTGAATTGACAGTAAGGCTTCATTAACTTGATTTTCCTGACGAGGCCTCAGCTCATGGGTCATTGTGTATGGCCTGAATTGACAGTAACCTACCTTGGCACACAGAGCCCTTATGACCCACGCTACATTCTACTTCAGTTTGGAGGAGGGTGGACCATGGATGATGGGATTTGATGTACCTCCATGGATTATGGGATTTGTAGTACTTTCAAACCCTTCATTCCCCACAGACCACTGTGGCCCAGAACCAAGACCGATAAAGACCCAACTTGGCACACAGTGCCCCCATGACCCACACTCCATCCAACTGCAGTTCAGAGGAGGGCACACCGTGGATGATGGGATTTCACTTCCAAAGTACCCCACCCACACAAGCATCAACCTCTACATCAACACAGCAGACGGAAAGACAAAAAACATTGTATATCCACAAGCTATGCAGAACGGCAGCAACACCACACAACAACAACTCCACAGGACTCCAACATCCCACCCACCAGAACAACCCACAACGACACAGCCATGGCCCCAACAACACCATAACTAACAACAATTCCAACCCTTACATACTCAGACTTTCTCGCATCTCCTAAATAGGGCACAGCAACGCGTGCCGGGTACAGCTAGTATAACACATTTCAGCACAGAACGAGTAACTTTGCTCTCTTAAGAAAGGAAGCCTTGCTTGCCTCTTATCCCTGCCTTTGTTTGAGTTCTCTCCATCCAGAAGTCAATCAAACTGGCCGCGCTGCCTGGCCTTTGTCAGTCTCCAGAGGCTTGCGACTCATCCCAGTGAATGTTTGCACAGTGACTCCCAAAATCACGTGGAAGAGGATGACTTTTGCACACGTTCGCACCAGGATTTCACGACTGATCTCCGGTAGTCATTGAGCTGCAATGTGGGGAAATAGCAGGCATAGTTCTCAAATGAGCTGTCCCATTTCCTTAAGGCAGTGTTTCTCAACCTTCCTAATGCCGCGACCCCTTAATACAGCCCCTCATGTTGTGGTGACCCCAACCATAAAATTATTTTTGTTGGTATTGTTATGAATTGTAATGTAAATATCTGATATGTATGACATATTTTCAGTCACTTGACTAAATTTAGCACAAATACCTGATACCGCCAAATTTGAATTCCGGTGGGGTTGGGGTGGGGATTGATTTTGTCATTTGGGAGTTGTAGTTGCTGGGATTTATAGTTCACCTAAAATCAAAGAGAATTCTGAACCCCACCAATGACAGAATTGGGCAAAACTTCCCACACAGGACCCCTATAACCAAATTTGAATCCTGGTGAGATTGGGGTGGGGATTGATTTTGTCATTTGGGAGTTGTAGTTGCTGGGATTTATAGTTCACCTAAAATCAAAGAGAATTCTGAACCCCACCAATGACAGAATTGGGCAAAACTTCCCACACAGGACCCCTATAACCAAATTTGAATCCTGGTGAGATTGGGGTGGGGATTGATTTTGTCATTTGGGAGTTGTAGTTGCTGGGATTTATAGTTCACCTACAATCAAAGAGCACTCCAAGCTCCACCAACGATGGAATTAAACCCTGGCACACAGAACTCCCATGACCAATAGAAAATACTGGGAGAATTTGGTGGACATTGACCTTGAGTTTTGGAATTGTAGTTCACCTACATCCCGAGAGCATTGTGGATTCCGACAATTATGGATCTGGTCCAAACTTGGCAGGAATACTCAACATGCCCAAATGTGAATACTGGTGGAGTTTGGGGAAAACAGACCTTGACATTTAGGAGTTGTAGTTGCTGGGATTTATAGTTCACCTACAATCAAAGAGCACTCCAAGCTCCACCAACGATGGAATTAAACCAATCCTGGCACACAGAACTCCCATGACCAATAGAAAATACTGGGAGAGTTTGGTGGACATTGACCTTGAGTTTTGGAATTGTAGTTCACCTACATCCCGAGAGCATTGTGGATTCCGACAATTATGGATCTGGTCCAAACTTGGCAGGAATACTCAACATGCCCAAATGTGAACACTGGTGGAGTTTGGGGAAAACAGACCTTGACATTTAGGAGTTGTAGTTGCTGGGATTTATAGTTCACCTACAATCAAAGAGAATTCTGAACCCCATCAATGACAGAATTGGGCCAAACTTCCCACACAGGACCCTCATAACCAACTGTGCTTTCCGATGGTCTTTCGTGACCCCTCTGACACTCCCTTGCGACCCCCTCAGGGGTCCCGACCCCTAGGTTGAGAAACACTGCCTTAAGGGGTTACGCCAGGGGTCAGGAACCTTTTTGAATCAGAGAGCCGTGAAAGCAAAATATTTGGAAATTTATTTCAGTGAGAGCCATATAATATACGTAATATATTTTAAGGTTGAATTCAACTAAATGTGATTATTTACGTACATACAATGAGAAAAGGATTCCGGGACACTTCAGACCTGGCTCTGCAAAAGGCACGCTCAGGACTCTGGGAAGGAAGAGAAGACGGAAGGGAGGAAGGGGGAAAGAAAGAAAGACGAAATAAAGGAGAGAGAGGAAGAAAGAAAAGAAGAACGAACTATGGAAAAGGAAGAAAAGAAAAGCAGGAGGGAGACAAGGAGGGGGAAAGAAAGAATGAAATGGGAAGGGACGAAAGGAAAGAGAGTGAGAGAAAAGTAAAATAATGAAAGAAAAAGAAGAAAAGAAAGAAGGGGAGAGAGAGGGAAGTGAAAAGAAAGGAAGGAGAAGGAAAGGAAGACTTGGTGGAAAAGAATAGACGAGGAAGGAAGGAAGAGGGAGGGAGAATGGAGGAAAGAAGGAAGGGGAGAGAGGGAGGGAAAAGGAAGGAGAGAAGGAGAAGGAAAGGGTGAAGGGGAGGAAGGAAGGAAGGAGAGGGAGAATGGAGGAAAGAAGGAAGGGGAGAGAGGGAGGGAAAAGGAAGGAGAGAAGGAGAAGGAAAGGGTGAAGGGGGGAGAAAGGAAGGAAGAGGGAGAATGGAGGAAAGAAGGAAGGGGAGAGAGGAAGGGAAAAGGAAGGAGAGAATAAAAGGGTGAAGGGGAGAAAGGAAGGAAGGAAGAGGGGGAATGGAGGAAAGAAGGAAGGGGAGGGGGAGGGAAAAGGAAGGAGAGAAGGAGAGGGAAAGGGTGAAGGGGAGAAAGGAAGGAAGGAAGAGGGAGAATGGAGGAAGTAAGGAGAGAGAGGGAGGGAAAAGGAAGGAGAGAAGGAAAGGGTGAAGGGGGAGGAAGGAAGGAAGGAAGAGGGAGAATGGAGGAAAGAAGGAAGGGGAGAGAGGGAGGGAAAAGGAAGGAGAGAAGGAGAAGGGAAGGGTGAAGGGGAGAAAGGAAAGAAGGAAGAGGGAGAATGGAGGAAAGAAGGAAGGGGAGAGAGGGAGGGAAAAGGGAGGAGAGAAGGAGAAGGAAAGGGTGAAGGGGAGAAAGGAAGGAAGGAAGGAAGAGGGAGAATGGAGGAAAGAAGGAAGGGGAGAGGGAGGGAAAAGGAAGGAGAGAATGAAAGGGTGAAGGGAGAAAGGAAGGAAGGAAGAGGGAGAATGGATGAAAGAAGGAAGGAGAGAGGAAGGGAAAAGGAAGGAGAGAATGAAAGGGTGAAGGGGAGAAAGGAAGGAAGGAAGAGGGAGAATGGATGAAAGAAGGAAGGGGAGAGAGAGGGAAAAGGAAGGAGAGAATGAAAGGGTGAAGGGGAGAAAGGAAGGAAGGAAGAGGGAGAATGGAGGAAAGAAGGAAGGGGAGAGAGGGAGGGAAAAGGAAAGAGAGAAGGAGAAGGAAAGGGTGAAGGGGAGAAAGGAAGGAAGGAAGAGGGAGAATGGAGGAAAGAAGGAAGGGGAGAGAGGAGGAAAAGGAAAGAGAGAAGGAGAAGGAAAGGGTGAAGGGAGAAAGGAAGGAAGGAAGAGGGAGAATGGAGGAAAGAAGGAAGGGAGAGAGGGAGGAAAAGGAAGGAGAGAAGGAAAGGGTGAAGGGGAGAAAGGAAGGAAGGAAGAGGAAGGAAGGAAGAGGGAGAATGGAGGAAAGAAGGAAGGGGAGAGGGAGGGAAAAGGAAGGAGAAGGAGGGTGAAGGAAGGGAGGAAGAGGGGGAATGGAGGAAAGGAGGAAGGGGAGAGAGGGAGGGAAAAGGAAGGAGAAGGAGGGTGAAGGAAGGGAGGAAGAGGGGGAATGGAGGAAAGGAGGAAGGGGAGAGAGGGAGGGAAAAGGAAGGAGAAGGAGGGTGAAGGAAGGGAGGAAGAGGGGGAATGGAGGAAAGGAGGAAGGGGAGACAGGGAGGGAAAAGGAAGGAGTGAAGGAAAGGGTGAAGAGGAGAAAGAAAAGAAGGAAGAGGAAGGAAGGAAGAGGGGAGAATGGAGGAAAGAAGGAAGGGGAGAGAGGGAGGGAAAAGGAAGGAGAGAAGGAGAAGGAAAGGGTGAAGGGGAGGAAGGAAGGAAGGAAGGAAGGAAGGAAGAGGGAGAATGGAGGAAAGAAGGAAGGGGAGAGGGGAGGGAAAAGGAAGGAGAGAAGGAAAGGGTGAAGGGGAGAAAGGAAGGAAGGAAGAGGGAGAATGGAGGAAAGAAGGAAGGGGAGAGAGGGAGGGGAAAGGAAGGAGAGAATGAAAGGGTGAAGGGGAGAAAGGAAGGAAGGAAAGAAGAGGGAGAATGGAGGAAAGAAGGAAGGGGAGAGAGGGATGGAAAAGGAAAGAGAGAAGGAGAAGGAAAGGGTGAAGGGGAGAAAGGAAGGAAAGAAGAGGGAGAATGGATGAAAGAAGGAAGGGGAGAGAGGGAGGGAAAAGGAAGGAGAGAAGGAAAGGGTGAAGGGGAGAAAGGAAGGAAGGAAGAGGGAGAATGGAGGAAAGAAGGAAGGGGAGAGAGGGAGGAAAAGGAAAGAGAGAAGGAGAAGGAAAGGGTGGGGGAAGGGGAGAAAGGAAGGAAGGAAGAGGGAGAATGGAGGAAAGAAGGAAGGGGAGAGAGGGAGGGAAAAGGAAAGAGAGAAGGAGAAGGAAAGGGTGAAGGGGAGAAAGGAAGGAAGGAAAGAAGAGGGAGAATGGAGGAAAGAAGGAAGGGGAGAGAGGGAGGGAAAAGGAAGGAGAAGGAGGGTGAAGGAAGGGAGGAAGAGGGGGAATGGAGGAAAGGAGGAAGGGGAGAGAGGGAGGGAAAAGGAAGGAGAAGGAGGGTGGAGGAAGGGAGGAAGAGGAGGAATGGAGGAAAGGAGGAAGGGGAGGGTGGGAGAAAAAAGGAAGAGAAGGAGTAGGAGGAAGGAAGGAAGAGGAGGAATGGAGGAAAGAAGGAAGGGGAGAGAGAAAAAGGAAGGAGAAGGAGGGTGGAGGAAGGGAGGAAGAGGAGGAATGGAGGAAAGAAGGAAGGGGAGGGTGGGAGGGAAAAGGAAGGAGAGAAGGAAAGGGTGAAGAGGAGAAAGAAAAGAAGGAAGAGGAAGGAAGGAAGAGGGGGAATGAAGGAAAGAAGGAAGGGGAGGGTGGGAGGGAAAAGGAAGGAGAGAAGGAGAAGGAAAGGGTGGAGAAAGAAAGGAAGGAAGAGGATCGAAATAAATAATTTGTTTTGATTTGATAGATAGCTAGATTATACTTTCTATATTATAACCCAAAATTTCAAATTATTTATATTCAAACGTTTTTGTATTTTTGAGTGACCGATGTCCCATTTTCACCCAGAGCTTTCCGTTAATGAAGTAATGGCCAATTAGCCGGCCATCTGCCTTTCATCCCAATACGTAACTGATTAAATAATTTAGCGCATTGTCAAAAGTTCAGGATAAGCACTTTGGACGGTTGGAAAGAAGAGTGACATAATTTGTTGGTTACGGGCAGTAATGGAGCAGTTGCAGTTCTTCTTAGATGACGCACAATGGCTTGACCCCTTCCAGTCCGGCTTCCGTTCGGGGCACGGGATGGAGACGGTTCTGGTCTCCATCACAGACCAACTACGCTGCCAGCTCGACCAAGGCGGGTCTGTGCTGCTCGTGTTATTGGACCTCACGGCAGCGTTTGACACGGTCGACCACAATCTTTTGATCCACCGCCTAGCCATGGTCTCAGCGAGTGAGGAGGGGTGAGGCGGTCTCCGAGGGCTCCCCATTAGTCTGTGGAGTTTCGCAGGGGGCCATCCTCTCCCCTCTGTTATTTAACATCTACATGCAGCCGCTTGCACAGCTGGTGCGGAGTTTTGGGCTTGAGTGCCACCAGTACGCCGAAGACACTCAGCTCATTCTGAGGATGGAGGGCAGGCCTGGATCCGTCTCCGATAATTTCCAACGTTGCCTTGAGGCCGTTACTGGATGGCTGCGAGCCAGTAGGTTGAGGGTGAATCCAGCGAAGACGGAGATCTTGTGGTTGGGTCGACCAGGTGGTGGGGACGTCCAGCTTCCAACCCTGGACGGTGTGGCGTTATGCCCATCGCCTTCTGTAAAGAGCCTGGGAGTTCACTCTTCGGCGTCGAGTATTTATGCCACAGCGGAATAGGCAACCGAAATATAGAAGTTTAATTCCCCATCGGCCCAATAAACTCCAGTCTCTGTTCGTGTGAATAATGACACTCTCATTCAATTCACAAGGTAAAAATATAACTTTGTATTGAATTGTATTTAACAATAACAAGCTAAGCATGGAAAAACAACAGCCATCACAGCCACCCCTCTAAACATCCTTTCCTCACAGATATTAAATCCCAACTGTCCTCTTCAACGGACAATTCCCAACTGTCAGATCCCAACTGTCACTTTTTAACTGACAAATCCCCAAGATTCCATTTATCAGTCCTGAGACAGTGCCATCTGGTGTCAAACATGTCACACTGCAGAAAATACATCTTGTGCTGACTCATGAATTGCCATTCAAAATGCAATAATCTGACACTCCTCCTTCATGAGTGGGGACGTCCAGCTTCCAACCCTGGACGGTGTGGCGTTATGCCCATCGCCTTCTGTAAAGAGCCTGGGAGTTCACTTGGACTCCCAGCTGACCATGGAGACCCAGGTCTCCATGGCCAGTAAATCTGCTTTTTTCCATCTCAGACAGGCGAGGCGGCTGGCCCCCTACCTATCCCGAAACGACCTGGCCACGGTGATCCAAGCCACGGTCATCTCGAGACTGGATTACTGTAACGCGCCCTACGTTGGCCTTCCTCAAGCTGGTGCAGAACTCTGCCGCCCGGCTCCTGTCTGGCACGCCAGCAGGTTGCCGCATAACACCGAATTTGCAGGATCTGCACTGGCTTCCAATTGAGCACCGGATCACCTTCAAAGTGTTGGTGCTCACCTTTAAGGCCTTGCACGGCCTGGGGCCAGCGTACCCGAGGGACCGTCTTTCCCCTTATTGTCCGACAATACCAACTTGCTAGCCATTCCTTCGGCGAAGTCGGCCAAGCTGACTGCAACCCGCAGGAGGACGTTCTCGGTGATTGCGCCCACATTGTGGAACGCCCTCCCAGCCGAGACGCGTGCCATTCGCGATCTTTTGCCTTTCAGGCGGGCTTGCAAGACCTATCTTTTCCAGCAGGCCTTTGGTCTATAGGTCAGTTAATGCATAGCCCGCCGATTCGGTAATTTGTTCTAATTAGTTTTACTGTTTTATGCTGGCATGCCAGGTTTTAGGTATTTTAATGTATTAGGTTGAGTGCATTTTTGTGTTTTAATCTTGTACCAATGTATGTTTAATATATGCTTGTTGTGAGCCGCCTCGAGCCTCCGGGGAGTGGCGGCCCAGAAATCTAATAAATAAATAAATAAATAATCATTTACAGGGAAAAAAATATCCTAATTCCGTATTTAGGATACAACCGCCAAAAAAAAAAAAGAAGCAACAACTTTGGATGCATCTACATTCTAGAGTTAATGTGGTTTGATACCACTTTGACTGCCTTGGCTCAATGCCGTGGGAGACTGGAAAGATGCCCATCTGATTTCTCTTTCAAGACGTCCATAGAAGGAGAGTTTTTTTCCCTTTGACATTAAATCCCATCCTGTCCAACTCTGGGACTCTGGTGCTCATTTCCATTTCGAAGTCAAAGAGTCGGTGTTGTCCATAGACACCTCCAAGGTCACGTGGACAGCATGACTGCATGGAGCGCCGTTGTCTTCCCACCGGAACAGTACCTATTGATCTACTCACATTTGCATGTTTTCAAATTGCTAGGTTGGCAGAAGCTGGGGCTAACAGCAGGAGCTCTCACCCACTCCCCGGATTCGAACCTACGACCTTTCTGTCATTAAGTTTAGCAGCTCGGCGGTTTAACCCACTGCGCCACTGGGTTTGCATCCTCTGAATTAATATTTGAATGTACCGGCAAACTGCATATATATTACAATATATATCTAATACATTATATATATATATATATATATATATATATATATATATATATAGGGCGACTCACAATATATTATATTTATTAGATAATATATATATATACATATAAATATTTATTAGATAATATAATATCTAATATATACTGTATGTAATACAAGATATATATATATATATATATATATATATATATATATAAGTCTTCTATCTATGTATATAATAAAAGTCAGTGTTTGCGGGCGGTGGTGCGGAGGGAGGAATATTTGCCAGCGTTTCGATTGGCTGCCACTGTGGGAGTATTTGCATAAAGGGCTCTCTGATTGGCCAGCCTCAGAACTCCAACATTCTACGGCCCCAGACAGAGGAGATTGGTTGCCACTTAAATGGTATTTGCATAAAGGACTCCGATTGGCCAACCACATTCCAACATTCTAAAGTGACTCGGAGGGAAAAGGAAAGGCCTCAGGCAGTCAGCCACTGCTGCCCACAGCAATGACGGATCAGGAGCAAACTTGGCAAACGGGGGCCCAATGGCCCACTTCACAACTTAGGCAGGATGGGCCACGAATGATGGGATTTGCAGTACCTTCACCTCATTCACTTCCCAAACAACACTGTAGCTGCGATAAATCACAGACCAGGCCCAAACGGCCCCAGACAGATTGGATTGGTGGCCACTGAAATGGTATTTGCATAAAGGACCCCGATTGGCCATCCACATTCCAACATTCTAAGATGACTCAGAGGAAAAAGGAAAGGCCTCAGGCAGTCAGACACTGCGGCCCACAGCAGTGACGGATCAGGACAAAACTGGCCAAACAGGGGCCCAATGGCCCACTTCTCAACACCACCCTCACCCAATGCCACAATTACAAATTACAATACAGAGCACCCATGACCCACTCTACATCCTGGTGCAGTTTGAAATAGGAGGCACCATGGATAATGGGACTTGAAGTACCTTCACTCACCTTCCGAGACTGCTGCGACCCTCATCCGGAGAATGATCAAGACCAAACGTGGCGGCACACAGAACCCCCATGACCCACTCTACATCCTGGTGCTGTTGGGAGGGGGATGGACCATGGCCAATGGGACTTGTAGTACCTTCACTAAGTTCCCGAGACCACTGCAAGCCACATCAACATCTAATAGGAACCAACCTTGGCACACAATGCCTTCCTCAAATAACCCGGGCACCGCCGGGTTCTCAGCTAGTATATAATAAAAAATATAATATTGTGTGTGTGTATATTTATATTTGAATGCAAGAGGGGTTCCTTGTGTAATAGATCCCCAGCATCCACAGAGATTCGGGTCCCCCGTGGAACCGACATCAGTGCGTGCTGAAGTCTCGTGATACATAGCAGTGTTTAAAAAAATGGTGCCTCTGATATAAAATGGGAAAATGATGTTTTAGAATGATTATTTTATGGATATCTGAATCCGCGGATACGGAGAGCTGACTGTCCAGTTGGTGCTTGCCTCTGCTTTCAATGGGATTGCATTGCTTAGGGAAGCCTGACACCCGGTGACCGAATGTGGTACTGCAGGAATGAAAACAGCAAACAGGAACACTGAAATGTAATAAAATTAATGAACATATTAAACAAACAAACAAACCCAAACCAAACACAACACAAATAGGCATGACTTATGTTTCCCATTTATTCCAGATTATCTGGTAGTGCGGACTCCTGGGATAAAGGTCCTGGTTTTGAATTTGAGCAGATTAAATGGGTTGCAGATAGTGAAATCCGGACCATGGATATTGAAATCCGAACCGTGGATAGTAAAATCAGAACCGCGGATAGTAAAATCCGGACCGTGGATATTAAAATCTGAACCACGGATAGTGAAATCCGGACCGTGGATATTAAAATCTGAACCATGGATAGTGAAATCCGGACTGTGGATATTGAACTAGTGAACTAGTGAAACTAGTGAAATCCAGTTCCGTGGATATTGAAATCCGAACCGCGGATAGTGAAGTCCGGACCGTGGATATTTAAATCTGAACCGCAGATAGTGAAGTCTGGACCGCGGATATTGAAATCCGAACCACGGATAGGGAAATCCAGACTGTGGATATTGAAATCCGAACCGCAGATAGTGAAATCCGGACCGTGGATATTGAAATCCGAACCACGGATAGTGAAATCCGGACCGTGGATATTGTAATTGGAACCGCGGATAGTGAAACCCGGACCGCGAATAGAGGAAGGCGGCTGCCTTCTTCCTCCGTAGCCCCTCTCCTTCTCTCCTTCCTTTTCCCTCCCTCTCTCCCCTTCCTTCTTTCCTCCATTCTCCCTCTTCCTTCCTTCCTCTTCCATTCTTTCCTTCTCTCCTTCCTTTTCCCTCCCTCTCTCCCCTTCATTCTTTCCTCCATTCTCCCTCCCTCTTCCTTCCTTCCTCTTCTATTCTTTCCCCCCAAGTCTTCCTTTCCTTCTTCCTTTCTTTTCACTTCTCTCTCTCTCCCTTTCTTTTCTTCTTTTTCCTTCATTATTTTAGTTTTTCCTCTCTCCCTTTCCTTTCTTTTCCCCACCCTTTCCTTTCTTCCCTTCACATTCCCTTCTTTCTTTTCCCCTCGTCTCTCTCCTGCTTTTCTTTTCTTCCTTTTCCATAGTTCGTTCTCCTTTTCTTTCTTCCACTCTCCCTCCTTCCTTTATTTCCTTTTTCTTTCTTTCTTTCCCCCTTCCTTCCGCCTTCTCTTCCTTCCCAGAGTCCTGAGCATGCCTTTTGCAGAGCCAAGTCTGAAGTGTCCCTTCATCCTTTTCTCATCGTATGTACGTATAGACTCCCATTTAGTTTCCTCCCCTTCTTCTTTGGTGTTGGTAAACGCGAGGTCGATCAGGAACAAAACTGCCACCCTAAACTATCTTATCTCAGAATTAAGACCTGACCTCTTTTGTGTCACTGAGACTTGGTTGCAGGAAGGTGACACGATCCCCCTCCAAGAAATTACACCTCCAGGATATGTCGTTACCCACCAAGGTAGGAACAGGAGGCGGGGGTTGCCATGTTCTCCCGTGATATTGATTGATTGATTGATTGATTTTATTATTTATGAGTCGCCCTCCACGTCAGTGCTCCGGGCGACTTACACACAAAAACACATAAAAGAATTCAATAGTTAAAAGCTAAAAGAATAAAAAGATTAATTAAAATAGTTCCAGTAGCTCAGGCTAAGTCTGGGAGGTGTCCTTAGCCATAAGCCTTTCGGAAGAGCCAGGTCTTCAGTGATATGTTATCTCTCAGGGCGGTACCCGCGTTGAACGCACCGGGGATTGAATCGGCCAGATTGGTCTGGGACTCCCAGGAGAGTATAGCATTTCTACTGGTGTACCGAGCGCCTAGTGCACCAGCAGAGAGCCTGTCCCTGCTGCTGGAGACTGTGTCGGACTGGGCATTGAGGTTCCCCAGGCTTGTTGTCCTGGGGGACTTCAATGTCCATGCCGACACAGCCTCTTTGTCACCTGCAGCAGTGGGCCTAGTTCTTCGGCGTTGAGTATTTATGTCACAGCGGATAGGCAACAGAAATATAGAAGTTTAATTCCCCATTGGCCCAAAAACTCCAGTCTCTATTCGAGTGAATAATGAAACTCTCATTCAATTCACAAGATAAATATATAACTTTGTATTGAATTGTATTTAACAATAACTGGCAAAACATCGAAAAACAACAGCCATCACAGCTACCTTTCTAAACATCCTTTCCTCACAGATATTCAATCCCAACTGACAAATCCCAACTGTCACTTTGTAACTGACATTCCTCAAGGTTCCATTTAGCAGTCTTGAGACAGCGCCATCTGGTGTCAAACATGTCACACTGCAGGTCATCTCAAACTGCGAAAATATATCTTGTGCTGACTCATGAATTGCTATTCAAAATGCAATAATCTGACACTAGTGTCTACCATGGCAACACTAGGACTCTCCTTACGTGACTCGGGACCCACCCATCAGGCCGGTCATACCTTGGACTTAGTCTTCAGCGCGGGTGTCCAAGTGACCCTAACCTCTATTTTAGAGGTGCCATGGTCGGATCACTGTGCCCTGAGAATCCGGCTGGAACTGGCTCCTCCACCCTGCAGGGGCACCGAACCAATTTGGGTTCGCCCAAAGAGACTTATGGAACCCGTTAGGTTCCTGAATGCTCTGAGGGATCTGGAGTCTGTCAGCGTCTCCATCGAAGAGCAAGTTAACAACTGGAACGCTAGGCTTTCCAATGCTCTCGAGGAGATTGCCCCTAGACGCCCTCTCAAACCCGGCCGAAATCGATCTCCTTGGTTTACTGAGGAGCTTAGATCGATGAAGCAGGCGAAGAGACGGCTAGAGAGCAAGTGGAGGAAACTCCAAGACGAAGGTCGGAGATCAGCTTATAAGCTTTTTAAGGATGCTTATGAGCGTGCTATCAAGGAAGCGAAAAAGTTATACTATGCATCCTTGATAGCGTCAGCTAGCTCACGCCTGGCTCAATTGTTCAAAGTAATTAGGTCACTGACGACGGTCCCTACTGTCCCAAACAATGATGATCAGGCTCTCTCTGCCGAGGTTTTTAAGAGCTTCTTTGCCGACAACATCTCGGCCCTCCGCCGGGACCTTCCTGCCACCCTTGATACAGTTAGTGAACTCGAGACTCCGTGGCCTCTTGCTGGGCCCACCTTCGACCGGTTTCGGCCACTGGAGCAGAAGCTGTTGATAGGGTAGTGACTGCAACTAGGTCGACCACATGCTCCCTCGATCTGTGCCCCTCCTGGCTTGTGAAAGCTCGCCTGGAGGGGTTACGAGACTATTTAACACCTCCCTTGAGCAAGGAGTGTTTCCAGAGGGTTTGAAAGGCTGTGGTCACTCCATTGCTGAAGAAGCTGGGTTTAGACCCTACGGTCCCCTCCAATTACCACCCAGTTTCGAATCTTTCATTTCTGGGCAAGGTAATTGAGAGGGCAGCAATGGAGCAGTTGCAGTCCTTCCTAGAGGACGCTACTTGGTTAGACCCCTTCCAGTCCGGCTTCCGTTCGGGGCATGGGACGGAGACGGTCCTGGTCTCCATCACAGACAAGCTACGGTGCCAGCTTGATCAAGGCAGATCGGCGCTGCTCGTGTTATTGGACCTCACGGCAGCGTTCGATACTGTCGATTACGATCTTTTGACCCACCGCCTTGCTGGGGCCGGGGTGAGGGGGACGGTGCTACAGTGGCTGTCCTCCTTCCTCCTGAACCGCTCGCAGCGAGTGAGGAGAGGCGGGGATGTCTCCGGGGGTTCCCCACTTAATTGTGGGGTTCCCCAGGGGGCAATCCTGTCCTCTCTATTATTTAACATCTATGCCCGACCACTTGCTCGGCTGGTCCGTAGTTTTGGGCTGGTGTGCCACCAGTACGCTGATGACACCCAGCTCGTTCTGGGGATGGAGGGCAGGCCCAGAACCGTACCCGATAATTTCCATCTGTGCCTTGAAGCCGTTACTGGATGGCTGTGTGCCAGTAGGTTGAAGGTGAATCCAGCTAAGACGGAGATCCTGTGGTTGGGTCGTCCGGGTGGGGTGGAGATCCAGCTTCCTTCCCTATGTCCGTCGTTGACAGTTAAAAGTCTTGGCGTCACTCTGGACTCTCGACTGACTCTCGCAGATCTCCGCCGTCAGTCGAGTTGCTTTTTTCCATCTCCGGCAGGTGAGGAAGCTGGCCCCCTACCTCTCCCGCCACGACCTAGCCACAGTGGCCCAAGCCACGGTCATCTCGAGACTGGACTACTGTAATGCTCTCTACACTGGCCTTCCTTTGTCGGTGACCCGGAAACTGAAGCTGGTCCAGAATGCGGCAGCTAGACTGTTGGCTGGCGTTTCAATGACCAGCCACATAACACCTGTCTTGCGGAAGCTGCACTGGTTACCAGTGGAATGCCGGATCATCTTCAAGGTGTTGGTACTGACCTTTAAGGCCTTGAACGGTCTGGGGCCAGTGTACCTTAGGGACCGCTGTCAGATTATTGCATTTTGAATAGCAATTCATGAGTCAGCACAAGATATATTTTCGCAGTTTGAGATGACCTGCAGTGTGACATGTTTGACACCAGATGGCGCTGTCTCAAGACTGCTAAATGGAACCTTGAGGAATGTCAGTTACAAAGTGACAGTTGGGATTTAATATTTGTGAGGAAAGGATGTTTAGAAAGGTAGCTGTGATGGCTGTTGTTTTTCGATGTTTTGCCAGTTATTGTTAAATACAATTCAATACAAAGTTATATATTTACCTTGTGAATTGAATGAGAGTTTCATTATTCACTCGAACAGAGACTGGAGTTTTTGGGCCGATGGGGAATTAAACTTCTATATTTCTGTTGCCTATCCGCTGTGACATAAATACTCAACGCCGAAGAACCGCCTCATCCCATACCGTCCCGCTAGGCCACTACGTTCAGAGGTAGGCCAACTCCTGGAGGTGCCCAGTGTCAGAACATACCACCAGAAAGCAACTAGACGGAGGGCCTTTTCAGTAAATTTCCGAATAGTTTGCTTTCATGGCTCTCGGAGTCAAAAAGGCTCCCGACCCCTGCTTCAAGCCCATCTTCAAGTCTCTTTTCTTGTCCGCCAAGATTCCATTTCCCGTTCTTGAGTTGGGAGTCGAGTAACTGCTTTGGGAGAAGGTGATCAGGCAAGTTCTGCTTGAGGCGAGTGTGAGTGTTGCCATTGGCCACTTTGATTAGCATTCTTGACCAGAATCAATCAAGGCCAGCTAATCCCGCCCAACCAAGGATCCCCCCAGGCAGGAGGCAGCAGGCCCGGATTACCCATAAGGCCACCCTAGGCCATGGCGTAGGGTGGCACCCATGGGGGGGGGCAGCAAGTCCAGCCCCCCCCCAAATAAAATAAAAATTCAATTTTTTAAAGTGCGCATGCGCGCGGCGGCACAAGCACCCCCTCCTTGCCTCTCACGCCGGCCCTGCCCCTCTTCCTTGAGTCACTGAAGGAAGAGGGGCGGGGCCGGCGCGAGTGGCGAGGAGGGGGACTAGGGCTTCCCTCTGCCCCCTCCAGTCCTGACGTGAGAGAGGAGGGGGCGGATGGAAGACCCACCGCCCCTCCTCGCCACTCGCGCCGGCCCCGCCCCTCTTCCTTCAGTGACTCAAGGAAGAGGGGCGGGGCCAGCGAAAAGTGGCGAGGAGGGGCCCTAGGACTTCCCTCCTCCCCTCCAGTCCTGACACGAGAGGGGGGGCGGAGGAAGACCCACCGCCCCTCCTTGCTGCTTGCGCGGCGCCGCCCTCTTCCTTCAGTGACTCAAGGAAGAGGGGCGGGGCGGGCGCGAGTGGCGAGGAGGGGCCTAGGGACTTCCCTCCGCCCCTCCAGTCCTGACACGAGAGAGGAGGGGCGGAGGGAAGTCCCGCCGTCCCTCTCGCTGCTTGTGCCGGCCTTCGCACCTCTTCCTTCAGTGACTGAAGGAAGAGGGTGGGGCTGGTGCGAGTGGCGAGGAGGGGCCTAGGACTTCCCTCCGCCCCTCCTGACGCGAGAGAGAGGAGCGGGCGGAGGGACGTCCTAGGCCCCCTCCACGCCGCTCGCACCGGCCCCGCCCCTCTTCTGAAGGAAGAGGGGTGGGGCCGGAGTGAACGGCAAGGAGGGAGGCCCCCCCGCAAGCGGCCCTGCCCCACGCAAGCGGCCCCACCCCCGGAGCGGGGGCGGCGCTTCAAGCGTGTGGCCTAGGGTGCCACAATGGCTTTATCCGGGCCTGGGAAGCAGCCCGGCTTGGAAGCTGCAAGGCCATTAAGTGCTAATCAAGGTGGCCAATTGGAACATTCACACTTCCCTCAAACAGACAAGAGTTCTTTCTCTCGCTCCCCCCCCCCCCTGGACATACACAAACCCCACTTTTCAACAGACCTCACAACCTCTGAGGATGCCTGCCATAGATGTGGACAAAACATCAGGAGAGAATGCTTCTGGAACATGGCCAGACAGCCCGGAAAACTCACAGCAGCCCAGTAATAATTAAGAGTCTGGCACAAGCCAGTCAAGGTGGTCCCAGTGGTTATCAGCAAACTGGGTGCAGTGCCTCAAGACCTTGGCCTGCACTTGAAAACAGTCTGTGCTGACAAAATAACCCTTTGTCAGCATCAAAAGACCACCTATTTGGATCTGCACGTATGATTCACTGATATATCACACAGTCCTAGACACTTGGAAAGTGTCCGTCGTGTGATCAAATACAAAAGCCAGCACTAATCTTGTTGTGTATCTAATAATAATATTTATTTATTTATTTACACTATTTATTTATTTATTTACACTATTTATATTCCGCCTTTCTCGCCCCACAGGGGACTCAGGGCAGATTACAATGCACATATACATAGGCAAACATTCAGTGTCATTAGACATACAAGATGTATAGACAGACACGGAGGCAATTTAACATTCCAGCTTTTCCGGCTTCACGAGGGTAGGCTCGATTCCAGCCACTGGGGGAGTTGCGGCTTCACCGTCCACTTGTGAGATCAAGTCCTTGATGGAGTACTTCCTCATTCTAATGCTTCTGAAAGGTTTTTATGGTGTTGTAAATTAGTTAAATTAGCCTCCCCGCATAAAGCAGTACCTAAATTTCCTAATTGACAGATGCAACTGTCTTTCGGGCTGCATAGGTCAACAGCAAGCTAGACTATTAATGGTCAGGAGCTCACTGCAGCCCGGGCTGGCTTTGAACTCATGACGTCTCGGTCAGTAGTGATTTAATGCAGCTGGCTAATAACTAGCTGTGCCACACATAATTTACTAACGAAATATCTGGGAGAAAGTGACTATATAATTAAGAATGCAATCAATAAATGACTAATCATTTAGTAATTTATTGATTGCAATTATTATCGTATACGTCACTTTCTCCCAGACATCTCCTTTCCCTCTGTGGCTCTTCCACACAGCCCTCTATCCCAGAATATCCAAGGCAGGAAATCCCACAATATCTGCTTTGAACTGGGATATATGACAGTGTGCACTTAGATAATCCAGTTCAAGGCAGATATTGTGGGATTTTCTGCCTTCATATTCTGGCATATAGGGCTGTGTGGAAGGACCACCAGAATATGAAGGCAGGAAATCCCAGGTCAGCCATCCGGGCCCCTTCCTTTGCCGCCAAATCAGCCTTCATGTTCCCTTGTAAAGATGTAAAAGAGCAATACTCAATATATCCACAGGATGGCAGTGTTGCCTCAAATATCCTCACTGGCAATTCAAAACACTCAAAAACAATTCAAGGAGGGAAAGATCTAAAGCAGCAATGCTCAATTTATCCACAGGATGGCAGTGTTGCCTCAAATATCCTCAATGGCAATTCAAAACACTCAAAAACAATTCAAGGGGGGGAAAGATCTAAAATTGCAATGTTCAATTTATCCACAGGATGGCAGTGTTGCCTCAAGTATCCTCAATGGCACTTTAAAACAAAAACAATTCAAGTGGGAAACGATCTAAAGCCGCAATGCTCAACTTATCCACAGGATGGCAGTGTTGCCTCAAATATCCTCAATGGCACTTTAAAATACTCAAAAACAATTCAAGGGGGAAAAGATCTAAAAGTGCAATGCTCAATTTATCCGCAGGATGGCAGTGTTGCCTCAAATATCCTCAATGGCAATTCAAAACACTCAAAAACAATTCAAGGGGGAAAAGATCTAAAAGCACCAATACTCAACTTATCAACAAGATGGCAGTGTTGCCTCAAATATCCTCAATGGCAATTCAAAACACTCACAAACAATTCAAGAGGAAAAAAGATCTAAAATGGCAATGCTCAATTAATTCACAGGATGGGAGTGTTGCCTCAAATATCCTCAATAGCAATTCAAAACACTCAAAAACAATTAAAGGGGAAAGGACCTAAAGCTGCAATGCTCAACTTATCCACAGGATGGCAGTGTTGCCTCAAATATCCTCAATGGCTGTTTTAGATCTTTTCCCCCTTGAATTGTTTTTGAGTGTTTTGTATTGGCTCTGAGGATATTTGATGCAACACTGCCATCCTGTGGATAAATTGAGCATTGCTGTTTTAGATCTTTTCCCACTTGAATTGTTTTTTGAGCCTTTTGTTTCGCCATTGAGGATATTTGAGGCAACACTGCCATCACGTGGATAAATTGGACATTGCAGTTTTAGATCTTTTCCCCCTTGAATTGTTTTTGAGCCTTTTGTTTCGCCATTGAGGATATTTGAGGCAACACTGCCCTCCTGTGGATAAATTGGGCATTGCAGTTTTAGATCTTTTTCCTCTTGAATGGTTTTGAGTGTTCTGTATTGGCATTGAGAATATTTGTGGCAACACTGCCATCCTGTGGATAAGTTGAGCATTGCGGCTTTTGATCTTTTTTCCCCTTTAATTGTTTTTGAGTGTTTTGAATTGCCATTGAGGATATTTGAGACAACACTACCATCCTGTGGATAAGTTGAGCATTGCGGCTTTAGATCTTTTTTTCCCCTTGAATTGTTTTTGAGTGTTTTGAATTGGCTTTGAGGATATTTGAGGCAACACTGCCATCGTGTGGATAAATTGAGCATTGCGGCTTTAGATCTTTTTTCCCCTTGAATTGTTTTTGAGTGTTTTGAATTGGCTTTGAGGATATTTGAGGCAACACTGCCATCGTGTGGATAAATCGAGCATTGCGGCTTTAGATCTTTTCCCCCTTGAATTGTTTTTGAGTGTTTTGAATTGGCTTTGAGGATATTTCAGGCAACACTGCCATCGTGTGGATAAAATGAGCATTGCTGCTTTAGATCTTTCCCCCCTTGAATTGTTTTTGAGTGTTTTGAATTGGTTCTGAGGATATTTCAGGCAACACTGCCCTCCTGTGGGTAAATTGAGCATTGCTGTTTGAGATCTTTATCCTCTAGAATTGTTTTTGATTGTTTAGTATTGCTATTGAGGATATTTCAGGCAACACTGCCATCCTGTGGATTCTTACAAATATATAGGGTGTCCCTAGATCGTTTATTGGAACAGAAAGGCACTTGAACGTTTCCTGTTATGATTTAATTTGCTATATAGCACATATGAAAATTACCAAGGTCTTTTAGCACCATTTAGTGTTTACCATTTACCATTGTGTTGTCCTTATTCATTATACAGGCCACCGGTTTATCAGTTGTGCTGTGCATACTCCTTACACTCTTCCCTGGAGTGTTTTTTTTAAACCATATGTCCCACCTTGTAATCAGGTTGAGGGCCCCTCTTTTTATCAGCATACTTCTTGTAGTTTTGTATAGCTAAGTCCAGGGAGCCTTTAATTTGGGGCCAAGCCGCCGCTATTCCCGCCCCCCATTCCCCAGGGGACACATCCTCAGCTGTGTTTTGGGTGAGAGCAGGAAAGGGGGGAAAGTCATGGCCGCCTACCGCCTTAAACGGGGAGATCCCCGTTGAAGCATGGTCTGAGTTATTGTAACAGTACTCTGCCACATCCAACAAGTGGGCCCACTGGTCCTGTTGGTATGTGGAATAACACCTCAGAATCTGCTGCAGCGTTTTCCGGACCTTTTCCGTGCCCCCGTCAGTTTCTGGATGGAATAACTTGCTTAGCGCCCTCTCTGTTCCCAGTACCGATAGGAACGATTTCCAAAACTTCGATGTGAACTGAGGACCTCGGTCTATTATGACCCTCGGGGACACCCGTGCAATCTAAATGCATGGTGCGTAAACAGCCTAGCCAGCTCAGGAGCTGAAGGGAGCCTTTTTAGTGAGACAAAATGGGCTTGTTTGGAGAATAAATCAATAACTGTCCAAATGGTGTTGTACCCATTACTCTCAGGCAGTTCAACAATGAAGTCCATTGCAATTTTCGACAAGGGGTTGCGGGGTCGGCAACTGGCTGCAGTAAGCCTGTTGGCTTACCCACTTTCTGTTTAGTCTTGGCACACACTGCACACTCAGCCAAATAGTCTTTCACATCCCTGCGCATAGTGGGCCCCTATAAATGATGGGCTAACAGCTTTAAAGTCTTCGTAAGCCCAAAGTGGCCTGACAGCTTGGAGTCGTGAGCCTGTGCTAGGACTTTGGCCCTGACGCTCTCTGGAACATAGTATTTAAACCCATAGTGCCAGGCTCCATTCTTCTGGGCAAGTTCACCCTGGTGTGCCTGGAGCCATTTGTCCTGAAGGGCGGCCGCTTGCAAATCGAGCAACAACCCCCCTGGCTGCGACCTTGGGTCAGGCTGTGCCTTGCTGGAAGCTCTGCTCTGTACTAACAACTCTAATTGTTGCCTGGAAAAGGCTGTCCCCACCTCCTCTGGGGCTGAGTAATCGGCCGTTGGCATGTGGGAGAGGGCACCAGCAAGATGGTTCTGCCTCCCCGGGAAGAAGTTTGAACCTATTGAAAAATTGAGCCCATCTCAGTTGCTTTGCGTTCAGTTGTTGGGAGGTTTGTAAGGCCTGCAGGTTCTTGTGGTCTGTCCAAACCTCAAAGGGCACGCTAGTACCTTCCAAAAAGTGTCGCCACTGTGAGAGGGCTGACCTCACTGCAAAATATTCCTTTCCCCAAACATGCCTCCTTTTTTGGGTTTCTGAGAATTTTTTAAATAAATAAGCATAAGGCTTTAGCTGACCCTCTTCATCGGTCTGTAGTAACACTGCCCCATAAGCCGCCTCAGAAGCGTCACAGTGTACAACAAAAGATTTGTCGGGCTGGGGATGGATCAATATAGGCTGGCTTGTAAACTTTCGCTTCAACTCATCAAAAGCCCTTTGGCATTCAGGCGTCCATGTTAATTTGGCCCCCGGGGCTCTGGCTTTTCTAGTCTCTCCCAACCCCTTTGTCTTCAACAGCTCTGTTAATGGGAGGGTGATCTTTGCAAAGTCTTTGATGAATTATCTGTAGAAATTAGCAAACCCCAGAAAGCCCTGGAGCTGCTTTCTGGTTTGCGGCGGATCCCAGGCTAACACATCTTGTACTTTGCTGGGATCCATTGCCAGCCCCCTAGTTGAGATCTGGAAACCTAAGTAATTGAGTTCTGATCGATGGAACTCGCACTTGGATATTTTAGCATATAGCTGGTTTTCCCCCAGAATCTGCAATACCTTTCTGGTTAATTTAATATGATCTTCTAATGACTGAGAATAAATCAAAACATCATCCAGGTAACATAGAAGTCCCTTATACAACAGTTTGTGGAAGATTTCATTGACAAACTGCTGGAATACACTTGGCGATCCTTTTAAGCCAAAAGGACAAACTAAAAATTAAGATTGGCCTAGGTGGCAATTAAAAGCCGTTTTCCAACCATCTTCCGGCTTCACCCTAATTCAATAGAATGCTTCCCTCAGGTCAAGCTTACTAAAAATGCGTGCCTTCCCGAGTTGGGCCAGTATCTCCGACATCAGAGGGAGAGGGTATTTGTTAGAGGTGCATATAGCGTTCAGACCCCTGTAAGCTACACATAGTCTCAAAGTGTTACCGAAATATGGGTTAGAAGGGCCCTTCCCTTAAGGGGACAGGGGCCCAGGCCACCCCTAAAAGGCGAGGATCGAGGCCCAAATCTGGATGATCTTCCCAGAACTACAAATCCCAAAGTAACCCAGATCAATGCTCACCCAGACAGAAGAACGCCACTACCGAGAGAAGAATCTAATTCAGCTGAATAGGATGCAATGCCACGCCAGGATTCCAAAGGCAAAAACATAGTCTTTAATGGGAAAGCAGTCCAATATATAGAAAAGCAGTCATTTACATTTGAATCGGGCGCCCTTCCCTCCCACGTGTAGCCACAGCTGATTGGCCGCGCTGTCAAAGTCAGCTGGGCCAGGAGGAGACCGGCGCGCTTTAACCAATGGGAAAAGGTGCGCCAGAATTCAAACGAACCTATCCTGGCCGGCTATGCGAGGCGGGAAAGGACACAAAGGGAAAACGGCTGGGTGGAGGAAGTAACTTGTTGCTGAATACCTCACGGCCGGAGGGCTCCCGATGTGGAAGCCCACCTTCCTGTTTTATTGTCTGTCTTGAATTCCTTAATGGCAGTCTTTTGTCCTGGCCGAAACTCCTTTGTCTGGGAGTTTCAGTCTAGCGGGGAGCATGGTTTCTCAGTTCAAAAATGGCCAGAGCATAACTTATTGCAGCCAGTAAGTGGGGTTCTGAAGCCCACTCTGGTCCAGCTATGGGGTGACTGTGTGACTTGGGGTTTGCCAGAGCCCATGCGTCCTTGGGGGTCAAGCTCCGAGGCCAAGGGGGACACGAGCGGGGGATCAGGCCCATAATGGCGGAATCTATGTTCCACAGAACACCTGACCCCCCCCCCAATATTGGTGAAAAGCATCATATGGCCAGAAAAAGGTATTATTTGTTCACCAGGGAACTCTCCGCAGAGGGAGTCCTGGCAGGGTTTGGAAGCATGGTTGCTTAGTTTAAAATGGTCCTGAGAGGTAGCTATTGGGGCTGGCTGCGAGGGTCCGAAGCTCGCATGGATCAACCATGTTTTGGGTCCTGTTTATATGACCAGACATATTCCCTATCATTGGCCAAGCTCCGAGAATGTCAGGGACATATGTGGGGAGTCTTGGGCATAAAGAGTGGGCCTCACCCACAAAGAAACCCAACGTCCCTCCCCAGGGTTATTATTTGTGCAAGGCAAAAATGGATGGGAAAGTGGGTTATTGGGTTCTGTTTACCCCTGGAACTCTCTGCTGAGGGCGTTTAACTTAGAAGTTACATTGACACAAAAGGGAACACACAAGGGGTACAAAATAGACAAGACAATACAGAGATCCCCAGCAATTATCCCCAGTACATTCCCATACAGTTCTTGCTCCCAGAGGAATGATCTTTAAAACAGGCAACACAATGCTGCCTTCCTCCTGGGAGTTGTAGTCCTCCACTGTCCTTGGGAACTGCAGAGCCATTGGGGCTTGGGGTGCAGAGGAGTAGCAAAGTCACTGAGGGTCCATGATGTGAAGGGGGAAAGCAGGAAATGTCCAACTGAAGAAACGTCCTTGGGGAAACTACAAAGTCCGTGATCAGGGGAGAGGGTCTGAGGGTGGGGATCCTGGTTGTGCCCGCTTGTATGGGGCTGAGTGAAATGCTAACACTGAGTTCAGAGCAGTGAGAATAACAGTAAGAAGAGTCCATGATCAGTGTCCTTGGGCGAACTTCAGGTCCCAGCTGGCACAGACCCGGGTTAGGAGTTCGAGGCCTCCCTACTCGCATAGATCCCTTCCCTTAACCCTCCTGAAGGCGATCCACCAAGGCAAAGGCATCTCCCCTCCCCCCATAGTCCATGGTTGTTCTTTTGGGCCCCTCTGACCGTTTCCAGCCAGGGAAAGGGACCTTGAGTTCGTTCAAGAAAGAAGTGGTCAAAAAGCAGAGAGAAATGAGTTCGGGTACTTGGGCTCCATGCTTCCCTTGTTGGCAGAAGGCTTGGGGTCCCTTTCCCCCCTTCAGGATCCCTATAGTCCAAAATTGCTGATTTGCTGCCGGTTTTGGATTCATTATTGCTGCTGAGTCGATGGAACTTAATGCGAAAAAAGGTGGGGGCCGATTGTCCTCAGATGAACTGAGCGCGCCAGCGATAGAGCCAAGCCGCTGATGGCGAGCAGCTGCTTTCCTGGGCTTCCCTTAGGCATGGGAGGGAAAGCGGGGAGAAGAAAGAGCAGAGACAAGATAGGGGGAAGAGGCAGAGTGCTTTGGGACCACAACGGGGCAAATCGGGGAAACTTTCAGAAGTGTGGATACTGAATCCATTGGTTTCTATGGAGATCTCACTTATCCACGGATCGCTCCGCTCCTAGCCCCCACCCTCGGCAAGGGCCCCCACTTATCAAGATGGCGGGGCGGGCGAGTCTGCAGAGGTGCGTCTCGCCCGCGTGGCCCCCCTAGCGACCAGAAGAGTCGGACCAGTCATAGAAGGATGGAAGATAAGGTAGGAACGAAGGGGAAGGGTCTTGTTTATTGTTTTGTTTATTTTCTGAAGGGTTTGGTTTGTTTTGGGATTTTTCCTTTTAGCGGTAGAGGGAGGGACGGGCGTTTCGGCCCTAGTGGTGGGTGGTGGTACTGCAGCGGCCTTGCACAGGCCTGGGAGGAGATTAGCCAGTCTGTTGTGGCTTAGTGGCATGGAAGAGAGTTTGTGATTTTCAAACAGGAGATTGCTTGTGGGATTGTGAGGGTTCTGACAATGTGTGGGACTGTGTGGGCGTTGGGAGAAATGTTCTATTCTATTGTTTTGCAGTGTTATGTGGAGTATTTCTAATGTTGGCATTGGTGCTCTGTGGACTGAATGGGAGGGAAAATGTATTTGGCTTGTGTCTTGTTGTGGTCTGTTTATGGGGTTCAATGTGTTGTTGCCATGGGGGAGGGTGGTGCTGGGGGGAAATGTCCTGGTTTTCTATTGTTGTGCTGTTTGATGTCTGCTAAAATGCCTTTCATGTACTTTTGGCTGTGTAAATGTTGTGCAGGTGGGGTGAAGGGGGAGCAATGGTGGCTGGGTGTACTGGGAGGGACGAAGTTGGTGTTGTGAACTATGGAACTGAGTGGGGCAGAAGGAAAAAAATCTGGTACTGGTGCAACTTAGGCCATGGGCCAAGAGGGGTATTGGGGACTCTCTGCAGTTGGATCTCCTGGATTTGGGGCTTCCTGATTCGACCATAAAAGAACCATCTGCCTTAGGTCTGAATAACACTGGGGCTGCCATAGGGCTGTTGGACGCTTCTACGAATCCCCTCTGTAGGTTCTTGTCTATAAACTCTCTGAGAGTCTTCTTTT
>JARBWK010000028.1:0-42500 GCA_030556195.1 Anolis apletophallus
AACCAAAATGACACTCTAACACAGTCATACATATAGTTAATATGTTTTTAATGTATTTATACACTCAGTGTGAAACCTGGGCCTGTATTGATGAACTCAACATAGATATCCTGGCAGGAATGGCAGAAAGACACAAACTTCCCACACAGAACCCCCATAACCAAGAGAAAATACTATAAGTGTTTGGTGGGCATTGACCTTGGGTTTTGGAGTTGTAGTTCACCGACATCAAGAGAGCACTGTGGACTGAAACAATGTTAGATCAGGACCAAACTTGGCATGAATACTCAATATGCCCAAATGTGAACACAGATGGAGTTTGGGGAAAATAGACCTTGACATTTGGGAGTTACAGTTTCTGGGATTGATAGTTAACACACAATCAAAGAGCATCCTGAACTCTTGCAACAATGGAATTGAACCAAACTTGGCATATTGAACTCTCATCACCAACTGAAAGGGTTTGCTTGGGAATTGACCTTGAGTTTGGAAGTTGTAGTTCACCTACACCCAGAGAGCACTGTGGACTCAAACAATGTTATGTTGTTGTTTGTTTTCTATCCAGAATCACAATGTTGGAAGGAGGCTCACCACTTTAAGGTCCCTAAAACAGGCATGGGGAAACCTTGGCCCTCTGGGTGCTTTGGACTTCAACTCCCACCATTCCTAACAGCCTGAGGCCCTTTCCTGAACAAAATATAGATTACTGGAATAAAATATGTAAATGGCGTGAAATGAGAATGGAAGTCAACATACCCCTTTTCCCCATTTGACCCTTTTCCCCCCTTCCCTCCCCTACCCGTACCCATTTATTTCCCATTGTTATCATGTATGTTTCGAAAAATGAAAACTGTTCAATAAAAATTTTTTTAAAAAAAGATATTATTATTGTTATATATATTATTATTATTCCAGATGGCCTTGGGTGTCCCCCTTGAAGCCCCCAGCCCCCTAGGACTCTGGAAGCAGCCTCAGGGCCTGGGTGGCCACTGGCCAGGGAGGATTGGATGGGGGCATTTAATTATTGATATTATTATTATTGATATTATTATTGATATTATTATTGTTATTTATATTATTATTATTATTCCAGGTGGCCTTGGGGGTCCCCCTTGAAGCCCCCAGCCCCCTAGGACTCTGGAAGCAGCCTCAGGGCCTGGGTGGCCACCGGCCAGGGAGGATTGGATGGGGGCATTTAATTATTGATATATTATTATTATTGATACTATTCCAGATGGCCTTCGGGGTCCCCCTTGAAGCCCCCAGCCCCCTAGGACTCTGGAAGCAGTGTCAGGGCCTGGGTGGCCACCGGCCAGGGAGGATTGGATGGGGGCCTTTGATTATTGGTATTATTGATATTATTATTATTGATATTATTATTATTATTGATATTATTATTATTATTATTATTGATATTATTATTATTGATATTATTATTCCAGATGGCCTTGGGGGTCCCCCTTGAAGCCCCCAGCCCCCTATGACTCTGGACGCAGCCTCAGGGCCTGGGTGGCCACCGGCCAGGGAGAATTGAATGGGGGCATTTAATTACTGCTATATTTTTATTGATATTATTATTATTGATATGATTATTATTATTTATATTATTATTCCAGACGGCCTTGTGGGTCCCCCTTGAAGCCCCCAGCCCCCTAGGACTCTGGAAGAAGCCTCAGGGCCTGGGTGGCCACCGGCCAGGGAGGATTGAATGGGGGCATTTAATTATTGATATATTATTATTATTGATATTATTATTATTGATATTATTATTCCCGACGGCCTTGGGGGTCCCCCTTGAAGCCCCCAGCCCCCTTAGACTCTGGACGCAGCCTCAGAGCCTGGGTGGCCACCGGGCAGGGAGGATTGGATGGGGGCCTTTGATTATTGATACATTATTATTATTGATACTATTATTATTGATATTATTATTATTATTCCAGACGGCCTTGGGGGTCCCCCTTGAAGCCCCCAGCCCCCTAGGACTCTGGACGCAGCCTCAGGGCCTGGATGGCCACCGGCCAGGGAGGATTGAATGGGGGCACTTAATTATTGATATATTATTATTATTGATATTATTATTATTATTCCAGATGGCCTTGTGGGTCCCCCTTGAAGCCCCCAGCCCCCTTAGACTCTGGATACAGCCTCAGGGCCTGGGTGGCCACCGGCCAGGGAGGATTGGATGGGGGCCTTTGATTATTGATATATTATTATTATTGATACTATTATTATTGATATTATTATTATTCCAGACGGCCTTGGGGGTCCCCCTTGAAGCCCCAAGCCCCCTAAGACTCTGGAAGCAGCCTCAGGGCCTGGGTGGCCACTGGCCAGGGTGGGTTGGATGGGGGCCTTTGATTATTGATATTATTATTATTGATATTATTATTATTGATATTATTATTATTGATATTATTATTCCAGACGGCCTTGGGGGTCCCCCTTGAAGCCCCCAGCCCCCTAGGACTCTGGAAGCAGCCTCAGAGTGGGTGGCCACCGGCCAGGGAGGATTGGATGGGGGTATTTCATTATAGATATTATTATTATTGATATTATTATTATTGATATTATTATTCCAGGTGGCCTTGGGGGTCCCCCTTGAAGCCCCCAGACCCCTAAGTCTCTGGAAGCAGCATCAGGGCCTGGGTGGCCACCGGCCAGGGAGGATTGGATGGGGGCATTTAATTATAGATATTATTATTATTGATATTATTATTATTGATATTATTATTGTTATTTATATTATTATTATTATTACAGGTGGCCTTGGGGGTCCCCCTTGAAGCCCCCAGCCCCCTAAGACTCTGGAAGCAGCATCAGGGCCTGGGTGGCCACTGGCCCGGGAGGATTGGATGGGGGCATTTAATTATATTATTATTATTGATTATATTATTATTATTGATATTATTAATATTCCAGGTGGCCTTGGGGGTCCCCCTTGAAGCCCCCAGCCCCCTAAGACTCTGGAAGCAGCATCAGGGCCTGGGTGGCCACCGGCCAGGGAGGATTGGATGGGGGCATTTAATTATAGATATTATTATTATTGATATTATTATTATTATTGATATTATTATTCCAGGTGGCCTTGGGGGTCCCCCTTGAAGCCCCCAGCCCCCTAAGACTCTGGAAGCAGCATCAGGGCCTGGGTGGCCACCGGCCAGGGAGGATTGGATGGGGGCATTTAATTATAGATATTATTATTATTGATATTATTATTATTATTGATATTATTATTCCAGGTGGCCTTGGGGGTCCCCCTTGAAGCCCCCAGCCCCCTAAGACTCTGGAAGCAGCCTCAGGGCCTGGGTGGCCACCGGCCAGGGAGGATTGGATGGGGGCATTTAATTATAGATATTATTATTATTATTGATATTATATTATTATTATTGATATTATTATTATTCCAGGTGGCCTTGGGGGTCCCCCTTGAAGCCCCCAGCCCCCTAAGACTCTGGAAGCAGCATCAGGGCCTGGGTGGCCACCGGCCAAGGAGGATTGGATGGGGGCATTTAATTATAGATATTATTATTATTTATTATTATTCCAGGTGGCCTTGGGGGTCCCCCTTGAAGCCCCCAGCCCCCTAAGACTCTGGAAGCAGCATCAGGGCCTGGGTGGCCACCGGCCAAGGAGGATTGGATGGGGGCATTTAATTATAGATATTATTATTATTGATATTATTATTATTCCAAGTGGCCTTGGGGGTCCCCCTTGAAGCCCCCAGCCCCCTAAGACTCTGGAAGCAGCATCAGGGCCTGGGTGGCCACCGGCCAAGGAGGATTGGATGGGGGCATTTAATTATAGATATTATTATTATTGATATTATTATTATTATTGATATTATTATTCCAGGTGGCCTTGGGGAAGCAGCGAGGAGGGCGCTCCCGGGTCCCTTTCCCTGGCAGAGCTGTTGACCTCTCTGTCCACTGCCCAGGACACGCTCACCGCCCTGTTGGTGGTCCGTCAAGAAGAGCTGCTGGCCTACTCGGCCGAGAAGGACACCTGGAGCAAGTGCCTCGAGGAGCTAATAATGGAGCGTGATTTGAGGATAGAGATGCTCCGGGCTCAGCTCCGGTCCAACGAGGAAGAGTCAGCCCGTAAAGAGGAAGAGTCGGCCCGTAAAGAGGAAGAGTCGGCCCGTAAAGAGGAAGAGTCAGCCCGTAAAGAGGAAGAGTCGGCCCGGAAAGAGGAAGAGTCGGCCCGGAAAAATGCCGAACTTCAGAGCCTGAGCCAGCAGTGGAGTTGGACCAGGTGGCCTTGTGTGTGGGGGGGGGTCCCTCTTGAAGCCCCCAGCCTCCTAGGACTCTGAAAGCAGCAGGGCCTGGTGGGCCACCTGCCAGGAAGGATTTAATGGGCTCCTCATGCCTTGCAGAAAGGAGGGGGTTGGGCTGGAGGTCTTTTGGGCTCCCATCCAAGCCGGGACACCCCACCAACCCACTCGTTACACGCAGGTCTGCTGGAGCAGGCGTCGACGAAGGAGGCGGGGGTCTCCACTAAGAAGCCGCTGCTTCCCCGAGGGCCCGGAGCGTGCTCTTGGGGGGCCCCTTCTCCACAGCACCCTTTCGACTCCCCCCCAATGTATATGGCAGGTAGGTAGGCGTTCTCTCACCTTTCCAGCTAGGCACGCAGGGCCATCTGTCGGGAGGGATCGGGTGGTGTCTCCCTTTTTATTTTTTTATTTAATTTTTATTCATTCAAACGACAAAGGAAAACAAAACACCACATCAAAAACCTACAGACACGAACATAAACATACACATAACCATAAACATAAAAACCATGTCCCCCCTCCCTTACCATCCCCCCACCCTTCACCACTCACCTACACATATACATTCCCCCTGTTGCCCTCCTTGTCCATTTTGCAGAAGCTCTTTACTTCATTACACCATTACACAGAAGGGTATACCTTTCTTCTCCTTTATTTTATTTATTTTATTTATTTATTGGGGCTTCTTCGCCGCCGACTCCCGGGGGCTCGCGGCGGCTCACAGAGCCAGTGGCACATCGCCAATGGTTAAAACATAAGAACAGTTAAAAACAATTAAAAACAGCAAAATACAATATAACAATTAAGCAGCAGCAATATCGCAGCCCGGAGGGTATAGACGAGGCCTAATCACCAAAGGCCTGCCTGAACAAATAAGTTTTGCAGGCCCGTCTAAATGGCAGCAGATCTCTCAGGGCTCTGGCTTCAGCCGGGAGGGTGTTCCATAGTGTGGGAGCTATAACGGAGAACGCCCTCCGGCGGGTCGATGTTAAACGTGCCGACTTCGCAGATGGTACTACCAACAGGTTGGCCTCTTCAGACCGGAGTGATCTCACTGGGCAATATGGGGTGAGACGGTCCCTCAGATACGCTGGCCCCAGGCCGTGTGTGGCCTTGAAGGTAAGAACCAGCACTTTGAAGGCGACCCGGTGCTCAATAGGCAGCCAGTGCAGATCCTGCAAGATTGGTGTTATACGGCATCCTGCTGGGGCCCCAGACAGGAGCCGGGCGGCAGCGTTCTGCACCAGCTTGAGCCTCCGGATCGACGACATAGGCAGGCCAACGTAGAGCGCGTTACAGTAATCTAGCCTTGAGATGACCGTGGCTTGGATCACCGTGGCCAGGTCGCTCCGGGAGAGGTAGGGGGCCAGCCTCCTTGCCTGGCGGAGGTGGAAAAAAGCAGCCTTGCTGGCCATGGAGACCTGGGCCTCCATGGTCAGCTGGGAGTCCAGCTGGACACCCAGGCTCTTCACAGACGGCGTTGGATGCAGCGCCGCACCGTCCAGGGTTGGAAGCCGGGCACCCACCTCGCCCGGGCTGCCAAGCCACAAGATCTCCATCTTCGCCGGATTCACCATCAACCTACTGGCTCGCAGCCATCCAGTGACGGCTTCGAGGCAATGTTGGAAATTATCGGGGACGGATCCCGGCCTGCCCTCCATCCCCAGAATGAGCTGAGTGTCATCGGCGTACTGATGACAGGTCAGCCCATAACTCCGCACCAGCTGTGCAAGCGGCTGCATGTAGATGTTAAATAATAGAGGGGAGAGAATGGCCCCCCCCCCTCACTCCAGCCATGGCCAGGCGGTGGATCAAAAGATTGTGGTCGACCGTGTCAAACGCTGCCGTGAGGTCCAATAACACGAGCAGCGCAGACCCGCCTTGGTCGAGCTGGCAGCGGAGTTGGTCTGTGATGGAGACCAGAACCGTCTCCGTCCCGTGCCCCGAACGGAAGCCGGACTGGAAGGGGTCTAGCCATGTTGCATCATCTAAGAAGGACTGCAGCTGCTCCATTACTGCCCTCTCAACTACCTTGCCCAGGTACGGAAGATTCGACACTGGGCGGTAGTTGGAGGGAACCGCAGGGTCCAATGATGGTTTCTTCAGTAATGGAGCCACCACTGCCTCTTTTAAGCACTCTGGAAAGACTCCTTGCTCAAGGGAGCTGTTTATGACATTCAACAGAGGCCACGTAACCCCTCCAGGCAAGATCTAACAAGCCAGGAGGGCACGGGTCGAGGGAGCAGGTGGTGGGGCGAGCCGCAGTCACTATCTTATCAACAGCATCTGCGTCCAGTGGCCGAAACCGGTCGATGGTGGGCCCGGCGGAGGGCCACGGGTCTCAAGCTCTCTCACTGTATCAATTGTGGCCGGAAGGTCCCGGCGGAGACTCAGTATCTTGTCTGCAAAGAAGCTCTGAAAAAACACCGGCAGTAAGGGCCTGATCACTATTTTTTGGGACAGTAGGGACCGTCGTCAAAGATCGAATTACCTTAAAGAGTTGAGCCGGGAGTGAGCTAGCAGACGCTATCAAGGCAGAAAAGTATACATTTTTGGCTGCCTTGACAGCTTGCTCATAAGTTTCTTTGAATGTCTTATAAGCTGATAATGAGGCTCGTCACGGAGTTTCCGCCACTGCGTCTAACCGTCTCCTCTCCCGCTTCATAACCCTAAGGTCCCTAGTATACCAGGGGGACCGATGATTGCGGGGTCGGAGAGGGCACCTAGGGGCAATCTCGTCGAGAGCACTAGCTAGTGATGTATTCCAAGCCTGCACCAGCTCATCGACTGAGACGCTGGTAGACTCCAGATCCCTCAGAGCATTCAGGAACCTTTCGGGTTCCATGAGTCTCTTTGGGCGAACAAAAATCCGTTCGGCGCCCTTGCATGGGGGAGGCGGTTGCTCAACCCGGATACTTAGAGCACAGTGGTCCGACCATGGAACCTCGATTACCGAGGCTAGGTCCACTTGAACCCCTGCGCTGAACACCAGGTCGAGGTGTGCCCAGCCGAGTGCGTGGGTCCCGAGTTACATAAGGAGAGGCCCAATGTCGCCATGGTCGAAATTAGGTCCGCGGCTGCAGATGGAGTGGAGGCTGCGTCGGCGTGGACATTGAAGTCTCCCAGGACAATGAGTCTGGGAAACCTCAATGCCCACTCCGACACAGTCTCCAGCAGCCGCGCCTGGCTCTCTGCCGGTGCGCTAGGCGCACGGTACACCAGCAGAATCGCCAGGCTCTCTGGGGACTCCCACACTAGGCCAACGCTCTCCAAACCCGAGGTGACAAGCGCAGGGGTCGCTCTAAGGTGTAAACCATCACGGGAGAGTATTTCTGTGATTTGTATTACACGCAGGTCTGGGAGAGTATTTCTGTGACTTTCTGTGATTTGTGCTTAATTGTCCTGCACAATCATACCTTCAATTCTAAATTGTTATTCATTATATTAACTTGTATTTCTTCAGTTTGAGGTAATTAATATATTTACTCCAGTCTGTTCTGTTTTCGAATGCCCTGTTTTGAGCTACTTTCTGTGTAAGCAAATCCATATTCATTATGTCATATACTTTTTTTAACCAGTCCTGATGTGTTGGTACTTCTTTGAGTTTCCAAAATCTGGCCAAACTTATTCTTGCAGCAGAGGCCAAATAAAAGAAGATTTTATCATCATTTTTGTCTAATTCAAAATCAAATATCCCCAGCAAAAAATACTCTGGTTTAAAATCAAATTTCTTTCCCAAAATGTCTTTTGACCTCTTAAATATCTCCCACCAGTATTTCTTTACCACTTTACACTCCCACCATACATGGGAGTAGGTACCCACATTTACTCCGCATTTCCAGCATTTCGCATTCAATTTCCCTTTACTGAACTTCGAGAGCTTTTCCGGTGTTAAGTACCACATATAAAATACTTTATACCAGTTTTCTTTTATCTCGACGGCATAGGTATATTTTAGTTTTTTGCACCAAACTTCTTCCCATTTACACAGATCTATGGTGTGTCCCACCAGTCTGGCCCACTTTATCATTACCTCCTTAATCAAATTTTCCTCCGTCGCCCAGCCTAATAGTAGTTGGTAGGATTTCCTCATAATTTTAGTGTCATTTTTGACAATTTTGGACCAACTGGAGTCTGTTATTTCAAACCCCTTTTTCCGGTCTTGTTTATAATTTTCTTTAATTTGCCAGTAGTGGAACCACGTTAAGCTGGGTTCCACTCTCTGCATCTCCTCCAATGTCAGCAGGTCCACTTCCCGCCCTTTAATTTTTAGTATATTTTTGTACGTCAGCCATCTTTCTCTCGGGATTTCCCTCTTATGGTCTGCCTCATTCGGAGAGAACCACGAGGGAGTTTTATTGCATAACCTTTCTTTATATTTATCCCACACATTGATAAGGGCCGCCCTTATAAAATGATTTCTGAAACCTTTTTCTATTTTCACCTTATCCCTCCAGAGGTAGCTGTGCCATCCCCGGAAGAGATCCTCTCCTTCCAAAGCCAGAAGTTTCTTTTTTGTCAATGTTACCCAGTCTCTCACCCAGGCCAATACCGCTGACTCATAATAAATTTGAAGATCCGGCAAAGCCATTCCTCCTCTTGTGATATTGTCTTTAAGTTGTTGGTATCCTATCCTCGCCCTTTTGTTCAACCACACAAATTTTAATATGTCCTTTCTCCACTCTTCCAACAATGTTTTTGTCCGTAAAATTGGGTGTCTCCCTTTATAGGTTTGGACTTGCATGACCTTTGGGCAGGCCCGGATTAGCTTCTTTTGGCGCCCTAGGCCAAAAGAAGCCCCGCCCCCAGGGCGTGTTGCACATGCGCGGCAGCGGCCCCGAGGGTGGGGCTTCCGTCCGCCGCCTCCTCCCGCGTCCGGAAAACAGTCGCGGGGAAGAGGAGGAGGAGGAAGCGCGCGCGCCCGGGCCCAGGCCCGATTACCCATAAGGCCATCTGAGGCCCTGGCCTCGGGCGGCGGATTTTGCGGGCGGCATTTCCGGGCCTGAAGGAAGGGGTGAGGGGAAGTCCCGCCGCCCCTAGGGCGATTGATTTTAATACATTTTTCTTTTTTTTCCAGATGGCGTTTTCCGCCCAATAATAAAAAAAAACCCCACTTGTGTGCTGCAGTTTATTACGCTTTTAAAATTGTATTTATTTATTTATTGTAATAATTAGATTATCCTAATTTAAGATATTTGACCAAAAATTGAAAATGATGGCACAGGATTATATATTTTGACAAATGGTAGATTCTTTTCCCCCTTTTGTAATTGCTGGGATGTGTAGTCCATGGAGGGGTTGCGTGACCCTCTGTTGAACATAATCAATACCTCCCTTGAGCAAGGAGTGTTTCCAGGGGGTTTAAAAGAGGCGGTGGTCGCTCCATTGGTCATTCTGAGGATAGAGGGCCAGCCCGAATACATACCCGATAATTTCCATCAGTGCTTTGAAGCCGTTACTGGATGGTACCGGCCACGTACCAGTACGGCCATCTGTTGAGTTACGAAGGGGGAGGCATTACTTTTCATTCAACCCTCATAGGAACCCTAAGGCTTTACCACCAAAATGGAACTGTAGAGGAGAGTCTCCTGAACAAGCCAGTCCCTGCCGCGTACCAGTACTGCCACCTGTTGAGGAGTTACGAAGACGGAGGCATTACTTTTCATTCAACCCTCATAGGAACCCTAAGGCTTTACCACCAAAATGGAACTGTAGAGGAGAGTCTCCTGAACAAGCCAGTCCCTGCCGCATACCAGGACTGCCATCTGGCTAAAAAACCACCACAGGGTGGCAGTATATCAAAATCCAGTATTATACATTATAGAAGGATGTACATCTCTATCTCTCTATATATAAAGGAGGACCCGTCATCGAACGACTGCCATAGACAGAGAAATCATCCAAGGCAGAGACACCAAACTTGGCAACAAAAATAGGCCTCAGGCAAGGAAGGTTTTTAGCAAAGAAACTCCCCCTCCCAAAAAACCTAGAAGGCCCCCAAAACAACGATACAAAAAAACTACATTTCCCAGCGTCCTCTGCGGCCGCCAGCGAATCCCATTGGCCAACATCGGCCCACACAAAATGCCGGGAGGTTGAATTCTCATAGTAACGGTGGGCGGAGCCAGCCAAGGCTAGGTTTGAATGCTGAGTGAATTGAATTTAGTCAGTTGGTGTTTGTGGATTAAACTAGGAGGGAGCAGGTTCTTAGTGGCAGTCAGAGTTTGGAACTGAAGTTCTGATAGATAGTGCTTCTCCAAGCACCATCCCACCCACACACCACACCCACAACATGACAGCCACACAACTCACGATGCCTACCTCTACAGACCCACAACACAACTCACACACAACACACACAACGCATACATACCACTGCTAAACAGAAACCAGCACAGTACAGCCAACTAACACACCCCACATACACACCGTACATCCACACCACACTACCATTGTACACTCACAACAATAAACTACACACTCAACACCACAAACTCTTCTCCAAGCACCATCCCACCCACACACCACCAATCCTCCACTTTACAAACACCACACCCACAACATGACAGCCAGACGTGATATTCCACGTCGGTCTATGTGAGACCGGGTGTGTCCACAGGCGGAACGTGCTTCGCCGAGGTATCTCAGAAATGTCAATATTCTATACTGTTATTGCCCGAATTAAGACCTCTCCAGGATGCGGGGATTCCCTACAGAGTATGACTCTTCCTAATGACGTATGGGATATTCAGGGCTAGTTGTCGCCGCGGGACAGCCAAGTATCGCGAGATCCCGGCTGGGGGGAACCCCAGAAGTATCGTGAAGCCGCCGAGATTATGTTCAGAAAGGTAGCGTGACTGGTAGCAAACTGCACAGTAAATAATAATAAAGGTGATGCAGACGCGCCGTGTTTTAAGGGGGCTGTGGGTAACGGCAAGGCGTAGGTAAGTAAGTAAGTAAGGGGTTAAGTAACGTCCCGCTTACCTCGGGGGGTTGTGTGTATTTGTGTTGAGGAGGAGGCCGAAGAGGAGGGCGAAGGGCAGCCGCTCGATCTCCTTCCCCCGCGGCCCTCTCCTCGGGCAGTGGAGGAGAGGCGGTTGAGGGCTGTCCTACGCCGGCCGCCGCCTCCCTTCCGCTGTCCGAAGAGGAGGCCGTAGGGAGAGAGACGGCGCGACTCCCCCCCGGCCCCATCCCCAGGCAGCGGAAGGGAGGCGTTGGGCGGCGGAGGAGAGGCCTCTGCCGCCTCTCTTCCGGTGGCCGAAGAGGAGGTCGAATGGGAACCGGGCTTTCTCTTTCCCTGTGGCCTCCTCCCCGGCCAGCGGAAGATAGGGGGCGGAGGAGAGCGAGAAGGGGGCGGAAGAGCCGGGCACGGCGCCGTCAGCGGCAGTGTAATGGAGGCTCACCCCTCGCCTCCACCTCCCAGAAGGCTCAGCTGCGGCGTTGTCCTTCGCCGTTTTGCTGGCTCTCCTGGTGTAGGGTCGGGCGGGCGGCATCGTGACGGTGTCCTGTGTTGGTTAGCATGCGGGAAGCGGCGTGGAGGCGGCGAAGGAGGCTGTGAAGGTAGCGGTGGTGGTGTGCTCGGTGGCGGTGGCACGGGGCCGGTCGGATGTTGCGCATGCTCTGTATGGTGATGTTGTCATGGCAACGGCAAGGCGTAGGTAAGTAAGTAAGGGGTTAAGTAACGTCCCGCTTGCCTCGGGGGGTCAAGGGGGACCCCAACGCTCCCACCAGAGTGGATGGGCCTGGTTCTTCCCAATGGTAATGAGGTGCTAGGCCATATTCCGTTTCCCCCAATACCTGGGCTTCATCAGGGGAAAAGGTAAAGGTAAAGCTGTATACATTCGTAGATGATTGATATTGCTTCCATATCTACCTAGTTGCGTCCTTACCTTGCATGTGCTTGTACTATATTGTGTATGTACATCCTTCTATAAGGGGTGGGGAAACTACGGCCCGGGGGCCGGATGTGGCCCTTTGGCCGATTCTATCCGGCCCTCCTAAGGGCCCAGGCAGGCAGGTAGGCTCGCTCGCCTCGCCCGCTCGCCGCTCTATAATGTTATATTACATTATAATTTCAATATATTATAATATCTATATATATACTATAATATAATAATTATGATATTAATACTAATAATATATGAATACTAGCTGAACCCGACACGCGTTGCTGTGCCCTATGTTGGTGATGTGAGGAAGTCTGCGTATGTAAGTTGTGGAAATGATGTGAGCATGTTTGTTGTGTGTAGATATGTGTGTGTGTGTGAGTTGGTAGTTGCATGTTTTTTTTTTGGGTGTATGTGTGTATGTGTGTTCATGTTTTTTGGTTGTTTTTGTGTATATATGTGTGTGTGTGTATTTGTGTGTGTGTATGTAGTTATTGGTATGTGTGTATATATGTGTGTGTATTTATCTGTGGGTTTGTAGTGTTTGATTGTGTGTGTATATTTGTGTGTTTGTGTATGTATATGTATGTGTATATATGGAAATGTGATGATATGTGTGTGTATATATGCGTATGTATTAGTGTGTATGTATTGGTGTGTAGATATATGTTTTTTTGTATGTGGTTGTGTATATGTGTTTTTATGTTTGTGTGTTTATGTTGTGGCGTATTTATGTGTGTGTGTATTTGTGTTGAGGAGGAGGCCGAAGAGGAGGGCGAAGGGCAGCCGCTCGATCTCCTTCCCCCGCGGCCCTCTCCTCGGGCAGTGGAGGAGAGGCGGTTGAGGGCTGTCCTACGCCGGCCGCCGCCTCCCTTCCGCTGTCCGAAAAGGAGGCCGTAAGGAGAGAGACGGTGCGGCTCCCCCCCGGCCTCATCCCCGGGCAGCGGAAGGGAGGCGTTGGGCGGCGGAGGAGAGGCCTCTGCCGCCTCTCTTCCGGTGGCCGAAGAGGAGGTCGAATGGGAACCGGGCTTTCTCTTTCCCTGTGGCCTCCTCCCCGGCCAGCGGAAGATAGGGGGCGGAGGAGAGCGAGAAGGGGGCGGAAGAGCCGGGCACGGCGCCGTCGGCAGCAGTGTAATGGAGGCTCACCCCTCGCCTCCACCTCCCAGAAGGCTCAGCGCGGCTGCTCTGGCGTATTTCCGGTCCTGTCTCTGCCCTTCTTCCGAGTGAGCTGCGCGGAGCCTTCTGGGAGTTGTAGTGCCGTGGCTGCGGCGTTGTCCTTCGCCGTTTTGCTGGCTCTCCTGGTGTAGGGTCGGGCGGGCGGCATCGTGACGGCGTCCTGTGTTGGTTAGCATGCGGGAAGCGGCGTGGAGGCGGCGAAGGAGGCTGTGAAGGTAGCGGTGGTGGTGTGCTCGGTGGCGGTGGCATGGGGCCGGTCGGATGTTGCGCATGCTCTGTATGGTGATGTTGTCATGGCGGCCATGTTGTGTGTTTGGTGTTTGCGCATGCGTAGTAATGTTTTTCGGGAGATGTTTTGGGGGTGTTGTGTGGTGTTTCGGGGTGTTTTAGTGGGTGGGTGATGTACCTCGGGGTGGGGATGAGTGGCCCTGGGTTTTGTTGTGTGTGTGGGAAATGTAGTTTTGGCGTGCATTTGCCCCGTTGCACGACCACTTCCCTTTTATATATATAGATAGATTTCTTGATATATTAATATGTTAATATTAATGATGTGTAATATATAGTAAATATAGTAAGTGAATAAATACATAAATTATGTAGATTATCATGTAGTTCCGCCTTTAGGTGCGGCCCTCCATAATATTTTTGGCTCTCGTGTGGCCCCTTGGAAAAAATAATTGCCCACCCCTGTTCTATAATGTATAATACTAGATTGTGATATACTGCCACCCTGTGGTGATTTTTTAGCCATTACAATACATTATTATATTTTTGATACATCGTGTCTGATTTTCATTTCCTTAGTGCTATATTGCCACCCACTGGCGACTGCTGGTTACTGCACCTGTTGACAATTCACGGCTATATCATACTGTGCGGCTTCAGAGCTCATAGGAGCCCCACAGATATGGTATCTGCCCTTAGACAACTGCAAGAGAAGAAGGCGGCATATATATACGCTATCGTACTGATGGTAGCTTGTTCAACTTAAGCCGCCTGAGGCCTCGCACTAAGACTCTAAACTATCTAGTCCGTGAGCTGCTTTTTGCTGACGATGCCGCCCTTGTCGCCCATTCAGAAGCAGCCCTGCAGCGCCTCATGTCCTGCTTTGCAGCAGCAGCAGAGCTGTTTGGGCTGGAAGTCAGCCTGAAGAAAAGGGAAGTCCTCTACCAGCCCGCACCACAGGAAGAACACCATCATCCCCACGTCAACAAATCTGTGCTTAAGTCCGTCCAGCAGTTCACCTCCCTGGGAAGCATCATCTCTTCAGGTGCCAAGATTGATAAAGAGACAGATCACAGATTAGCAAAGGCATAGAGTGCATTCGGAAGACTTCACAAAAGAGTCTGGAGCAACAAGCACCTGAGGCAAAGCACCAAAATCAGTGTGTACAGAGCTATCGTACTGTCTATCCTCCTCTATGGGTCTGAAACATGGGTCACCTATCGCCAAAACCTACGACTCCTCGAACGCTTTCGTCAGCGCTGTCTCGCACAATCCTAAATATACACTGACCCGACTATGTGACGAATGTTGCTGTCCTTGAGCAAGCAGGGGTCACCAGCATTGAGGCCATGCTATTGAGGACACAGCTGCGCTGGGCAGGGCACATCTCTAGGATGGAGGACCACCGCCTCCCAAAGATACGACTCTACGGTGAACTCGCCACGGGTCAGCGCAAGAGAGGCGCCCCCAAAGAGAGATATAAGGACTCCCTGAAACAACATCTGGGGCTCGGGCAGATTGATCACCAACAATGGTCCACCCTGGCCTCACATCGGGAGGCGTGGAGGCGCACTATCCACAATGCTGCGGCCTCTTTCGAGAAAACACGCCGAATGGGTCTCGAAGACCCAGCCTGAAAGGCTCTTCAATCTATGAAGCCCTGATGACAATTCTGTGTGGAACGCTCCACTGCTTGACCTCTTGTGTAGCCACCCCATAATAGCCCTGACGAAGCGAAACCGCGAAACCGCGAAACGCTGTTGGTGCCAAGTCACTTCAAGCCGTTGGCAAGGCTTCCACCCCTGGTGTGAAGCTCTACTGCCCTGTGCGCCTCACGATACTGGCAGAGGCTCCCCTCATGCCATTTTTGCAACGAGAACTTCGTTTGCAGCAGCTTTGCGACTTTACTTTCACTTTACGGCTATATGCCATTTGTATCCCGGGACTCCGCGGCTCACCCCCACGGACCTCCCTGCTTCAGAGTGAGTACCTACCTTGAATTGTTGGATCTCCAACTCGTAACGTAGCCCCAGGACACAGAAAAATACGACTGTGCCCCACCTCCCTTCAAGTAAAGAACTTTTCTCGCCATTTGGCGCTCGAGAAGCCGCGGTTTGTCCGCGTTGCACTCCCAGGCCCACACTTGATCTGTGGCGTCTCCTCCTCACATTACTCACACCTATGTGTGCAGGTCCATCCAGATGTATTATCATGTGTTGTACTATCCTGTGTTGAACGATGAATATGTGCTGAACTAATACCATGTGTTGAACTATTACTATGTGCAGAACGATCCTCATGTGTTGAACTATTGTTGAAATCTTGTACTGCTCCTTTATTTGATGCATATTCTTGCTTACTATTGATCAGGCCTTTGTCTGTATATGCTGCATGTTTTCCATTTGTGTATTATTCAATTGATGCCACATGCTTCATGCTTGGAACTATGTATTCTTGCAACACTTGAACTGCAAATACACATGTGTTTTTGATAAATGTTTTACATATAACCTGTGAGGCTTCTCTTGCTTACTATCCTTTTACTTTTAGAGGTGCACTCACCCTGCTTGCATTATATGCTCCCATTGCATTTATTGTTCATGTAGTTTATGGTTTGCCCTTACTACTTGTATACACTTTCTCGAAGAGAAACGACAACGCAGAAAGAACCGCAACTTGGAAACAACATCACCCAAGGAGACTTTCTGCTGTGCTTTCTGCAACCAAACTTGCCCATCTCAGATTGGCCTTTTTAGTCATCAATGTGCTTGTAAAAAGCGTGGGATGAGTCCTTCCTAAGAATCTTCGTTCGCAAAGTAATGCCGAGAGAGAGAGAGACTGTGCATTGATATTGAAACAAATACGTTTCTCCCCAATTCACCATGATTTGTAGGAATCATAGGTACCGGGATGTATAGTTCACCTAAAATCTAAGAACACTCTGGCCTCCACCAATGATATACCTGGAACTAACTTCACACAGACCCCCCCCCTCCCGCACCATGACCAACAAAAAATACTGGAGGTATTTGGAGGGATTTAGAGAAGTTGTAGTTCACCTACATCCAGAGCGCATTATGAACCCAAACAATGATTAATCTGGACCAATCTTGGCAAGCACACCCGATATGACCACATTTGAATAGTGGCGGGTTTTGAGGGGAATGGTCCTGGACATTTTGGAGTCGTGGGTACTGGGATTTATAGTTCACCTGCAATCAATGAGCCCTCTGAACTCCACCATAGATGGAATTGGACCAAACTTGGCACACAGAGCCCCTCATGACCAGCAAAAAATACTAGAGGTCTTTGGGGAAAATTCACCTTGATTTGGGGGAGTTATAGTTCATCTACATCCAGAGAGCTCTGTGAACCCAAACTGGACCAAACTTGGCACACAAACCTGATATGTTAAAATGGAATTGCTGGAGGGGTTTGGGAGGAACTGGCCTTCCTTTCTGGGAGTTGTAGTTCACCCACAACCAGAGAAATTGTGACTTCCACCGATGATGTACTTGGACCAAACTTGGCACACAGACCTGATATACCGAAATGTATTTACTGAAGGGGTTGGGGGGAGAGGGAGGAATTGGCCTTCCTTTCTGGGAGTTGTAGTTCACCCACAACCAGAGAAACTGTGACTTCCACCGATGATGTACTTGGACCAAACTTGGCACACAGACCTGATATACCGAAATGTATTTACTGAAGGGGTTGGGGGGAGGAAACTGGCCTTCCTTTCTGGGAGTTGTAGTTCCCCCACAACCAGAGAAACTGTGACCTCCACCGATGATGTACTTGGACCAAACTTGGGACACAGACCTGATATACCGAAATGTATTTACTGGAGGGGTTGGGGGGGGGGGGAGGAGGAAACTGGCCTTCCTTTCTGGGAGTTGTAGTTCACCCACAACCAGAGAAACTGTGACCTCCGCCGATGATGTACTTGGACCAAACTTTGCATACACAACCTCCATGACCAACTCAACCTACTGGAGGGATTTGAGGAGACTGGTTCACTGTAGTGGGAGCTGTAGTTTACCCTGCAGGCAGAGAGCAGAATGAACCCCACCGAGGTTGCATCTAGAGCAAACCTGCCCAACATAACAAACTTTAAGTACTGATGGAGTTTCTCGGGGTTCACCTGACCGAAATGTCAGCGGTTCGAATCCCTGGGTGGGGTGAGTGGAGTGGGGTGAGCTCCCGCTGTTAAGCCCAGCTTCTGCCAATCTAGCAGTTCAAAAACATGCAAATGCGAGTAGATCAGCAGGTACCACTCAGGTGGGAGGGCAATGGTGCTCCATGCAGTCATGCTGGCCAAATGACCTTGGAGGTGTCTATGGACAATGTTGCCTCTTTGGCTTAGAAATAGAGATGAGCACCTCAGAGTCAGACACAACTAGACTTAATGTCAGGGGAAAACTTTCCCTTTTTATGTGTCCGTATCTCTTTAAAGGATTTGGTTTAACCCCTGATTACTGTGTCGTGAAATGATGCATCACCGGGTTGTGGCACAGCTGGTTCAGTGCATTAAAATCACTACTGGCCAAAAGGTCATCGGGTTGGAGTGAGCTTCCGGCCATTTGTCTAGCTTGCTGTCGACCTTTGCAGCCTGTCAATTAGGGAATTTAGGCACCGCTTAAGCGGGGATGCTAATTTAACTAATTTACGATGCCGTAAAACTCTCCAGCAAGCGTGCAAAAGAATGAGGAAGTACTCAATCAGTGTCACAAATGGACATGAAGCGACAGCTCCCCTGGTGGCCAGAATACCCTCATGAAGCTGGAATGTTAAATAGCCTCTGTGCGTCTGTCTATATATTTATTTATTTTATTTATTTATTCGATTTTATATTCCGCTCCTCCCCGCAGGCTCGGGGCGGATCACAAAACGCGAGCGTACAGTAAAACATAGCACAACAGTAGAACACATCATAAAAACATAAAACATATCATAAAACATACAGTAAAAACACTTGTACGTAGCACTGATGGTATAGTCTACGGTTCTTAACTGAGACGGGACCGACCCAATAGGATTTGAGGTTACCCGAATGCCAATCTGAAGAGGGCCGTCTTGCATTCCCTTCGGAAAGGGAGAAGTTCGGGAACCATTCGAGTGTGGTTAGGGAGCGAGTTCCAGAGTGCTGGAGCCGCCGCAGAGAAGGCTCTCTGTCTAGTGCTGGACAAGTGACAGGAGCGGGACGATGGTATAACCAGCAAGTTTTGCTCTTCCGGCGCAGTGATCTCGGGGGAACGTACGGGGCAAGGCAGTCCCTCAGGTACACAGGCCCTAGACCGTGCAAGGCCTTAAAGGTTAAAACCAACACCTTGAAGGCAATCCGGTACTCAATAGGAAGCCAGTGCAGTTGCCGGAGGATGGGAGTAATATGCTCCCTCACTGGTGCTCCCACCAGTAGGCGAGCTGCAGCATTCTGCACCAGCTTGAGTTTCCGATTGTCGACAAAGGACGGCCCACGTAGGGCGTTACAGTAGTCCAGCCTCGAGATGACCGTCGCTTGGATCACCGTGGCCAGGTCAGCCCTGGACAGGTAGGGGCCAGTCGCCTGGCCTGTCGTAGGTGAAAGAATGACGTCCTGCTGACCATGGAGACCTGGGCCTCCATGGTCAGCAGGGAATCCAGCTTAACACCCAAGCTCTTAACCAAAGATGACGGGCTAAGCTGCTCGCCATCCAGGGTAGGCAACCGGCACTCGTCCAGCCCAGGCCGACCAGGCCACAAGATCTCCGTCTTCGACGGGTTCACCTTCAGCCGGCTGGCCCGCAGCCATCCAGTCACGGCTTCTAGGCATCGATGGAAACAATCGGGTACGGTGTCCGGCCTGCCGTCCATTCTCAGCAGAAGCTGGGTGTCATCCGCGTACTGATATGTTGCTTGTCTATGGCATTGAACGTTTGCCATGTATATGTGCATTGTGATCCGCCCTAAGTCCCCTGTGGGGTGGGAAGGGCGGAATATAAATACTGTAAGTCAGTGTTTCCCAACCAGTGTTTCCCACTAATGTGCCGTGAGCAATCATCAGGTGTGCCGTGGGAAATGGGAACCTCCAACCCCCTTTCTTCCCCCTCCTGCCGAACACTTTTTCTTCTCCACCCGGGCTCCCTTCTTCCCAGCCTCGCTCTGCTCGCTTTGCCTCACTTTGCTCTGGGGCGAGTCTGCGCAGTAGCGCCCGCACGGGTCACGCCTCCCTCCCTCCCCTCCTGAACACACTCGCGCTGTCCCCTCGGATCAAAATGGCGGCAGAAGTGGCAGTGGAGAAGAAAAACTAAGTGATGGGCAGGAGGGGGAAGAAAGGACGCGAAGGGGAAGGGGAAGGAAGAGGTCTCTGTCGAAAGCTGGCATGGGCAGACTTGGACCTTCCAGGTGTTTTGGACTCCAACTCCCACCATTCCTAGCAGCCTCAGGCCCTTTCACTCCCCCTCAGCCACTTAAGCAGGAAAGGGCCTCAGGCTGTTAGGAATGGTGGGAGTTGGAGTCCAAAGCACCCAGAGGGCCGAAGTTTCCCCATGCCTGTTTGAGGGACCTTAAAGTGGTGAGCCTCCTTCCAACATTGTGATTCTGGATAGAAAACAAACAACAACAAAACAACATTGTTTGAGTCCACAGTGCTCTCTGGGTGTAGGTGAACTACAACTTCCAAACTCAAGGTCAGTTCCCAAGCAAACCCTTTCAGTACTTTCTGTTGGTAATGAGAGTTCAATATGCCCAGTTTGGTTCAATTCCATTCTTGCAAGAGTTCAGGATGCTCTTTGATTGTGTGTTAACTATAAATCCCAGAAACTATAACTCCCAAATGTCAGGGTCTATTTTTCCCAAACTCCATCTGTGTTCACATTTGGGCATATTGAGTATTCATGCCAAGTTTGGTCCTGAGCCAACATTGTTTGAGTCCACAGTGCTCTCTGGATATAGGTGAACTACAACTCCAAAACCCAAGGTCAATGCCCACCAAACTCTTATAGTATTTTCTCTTGGTTATGGGAGTTCTGCGTGGGAAGTTTGTGTCTTTCGGCCATTCCTGCCAGGATATCTATGTTGTGTTCATCGAAACAGGCCCAGGTTTCACACTGAGTGTATAAATACATTTAAAAACATATTAACTATATGTATGACTGTGTTAGAGTGTCATTTTGTGTCATTTTGGTTGGTGGTGTGCCCCAGGATTTGGTAAATTTAAAAAATGTGCCGTGGCTCAAAAAAGGTTGAAAATCACTCTTTGATTGTAGGGGAACTATACATCCCAGCAACTACAACTCCCAAATGGCAAGGTCTATTTCCCCTGAACTCCATCTGCGTTCATATTTGGGCATATTGAGTATTCATTTCAAGTGTGGTCCAGATCCATCATTATTTGAGTCCACAGTGCTCTCTGGGTGTAGGTGAACTACAACTCCCAAACTCAAGGTCAATTCCCAAGCAAACCCTTTCAGTACTTTCTGTTGGTAATGAAAGTTCAATATGCCAAGTTTGGTTCAGTTCCATTGTTGCAGGAGTTCAGGATGCTCTTTGATTGTGTGTTAACTATAAATTGAGCAAGACCTTCGTGTGTGTCTTTCTGCCATTCCTGCCAGGATATCTATGTTGTGTTCATCGAAACAGGCCCAGGTTTCACACTGAGTGTATAAATACATTTAAAAACATATTAACTATGAATGTACTCGTGTCATTTAAAAAAAAAGGTGTGTGGCCAATGCAAAACGTGACGTTTGCACTTTGAGTCTCTTGCATAACAATAATGTCGCGCTTTGATACAGCGGGGGGGGAGGGACGGGAGAAACAGTATATGTCGGGGAGATAAATGCCATATGTATTACTGTGTTAGAGTGTCATTTTGGTTGGATTTTGTAAATGTAAAAAGTGTGCCGTGGCTCAAAAAAGGTTGAAAAACACTGCTGTAAGTAAGTAAGTAAGTAAATAAATAAAAAGCGTGTCGCCAACATGAAACATTTGGAAAGCTCTGGAGAATCCATTCTCTCTTTCTCAAACACACCTCTGAGTGGTCAGCGCACAGCAACAGCAGGCCTTCAAACGGCTCCCCATTACCCATTGGGATGTAGTGGTTTTGGGGAAGTCAAAGCAGGCCATTGCAAAACCCATTGAGAAAAGGGAGCTCTGTATAGCCCGGCATACCCAAACAATTAAAAAAAAAACCAGGTTGAATTTACATTTTTTTTTACTTCAAAAAAAGGAAGTACATACATGAAGGAAAGTGGGAGTAAACAACCATATTTTGTAACCATGACCTCTATAGGTTATGTGCGTGCATCTCTATGTATAGCAGCTATAGATAGAGACTCACATCCCCATTATCCAACCATAAGTGTGCAAGTCCGCAGAGCTCACCAGCCTTCTCTTGACACAAGCGCTTACAAATATTAACAGGATCGTAGACCGAGGAGAAGAAGAAAAAATATCTTCCAAGTTGAGGCTCGGGTGGAAAGTTCTATAATACACGGCCGTTAAGTTTATAGTACACAGCATTGCTTCCTTTAAATGACAGAATGCAACCGCAGGGGAGAAAGAAAGTAGTACATTAACACTTACTAAACACTAAAAATAATCAAATTTCATTATGTTATACATGTACAGTAACTAACTGCTTTACAAAAAAAGCAAAATAATACAATATATTGTCACATGTATTTACACAGTGTAGTAAATATACCTTTTTTTCTGTCAAATTTTACACAAAACTATTTACAGGATGAATGTACTCGTGTCATTAAAAAAAAGGTGTGTGGCATTGTTTGCACTTTGAGTCTCTTGCACAACAATAATGTCGCGCTTTGATACAGGGGGGGAAAGGGACGGGAGAAACAGTATCTGTCGGGGAGATAAATGCCAAGGGTGCAGGGAACCCTCAAAAAGATGCCAAAGTTCCCAAGCACGTTGGTTTTTCAAATGTTTCCCGGTGACAGAAAATGAAGGCGTTGTGTATCACAAAATATTTCGCCGGAATATTTTTGCACAAGAAAAAGGCATCAAAATCATGGGAAGATGTAAAAATAATAATAATAATAATGAGTAAAAGTACAATGCACTGACTCTTTACAGTACTGAATAATAGTGCGCATGGAAGCAACGTTGGGAAAGAAGAGCATCCAAGATGGCTACCTTCCCCAACATGAGACCTTCTATAAGTGCAACCATCTCCAGTCATGTAGCTGGAGAGCGATGGGAGTTGCGTTCTCCTGCATGGGGAAGTCTCTTTTCCAGATCCGTCTCTCTCTCAAGATTGCAGGATTTGATGGGGCTTGGTTCCAGTACTAAAATCCACGGATGATCGTATCCCATTATATACACTAGTGTCGTTAAGTGGTATCCCTTATACAAGGTATTCGATTTCAGGGGTGAGGCGGGGGACAGAAGAGCATCCAAGATGGATGCCTTCCTCGACACGGGACCTTCTATAAGTGCAACCATCTCCAGTCATGTAGCTGGAGACTGATTGGAGCGGTGTTCCCCTAGATGGGGAAGTCTCTTTCCCCGGTCCTACCAACTCTCCTTTTGTATCCACTGGGGCTTGGTTCCAGTATTCCCCCGCGGATACTAAAAGCCAATCTTAAAAGCTGCGGCATAGAACTGGGAAGCCCTGGCCCTTGAGCGCTCTAATTGGAGGTCAGCTGTGACCAGCAGTGCTGCAGAATTCAAAGAGGCACGAATGGAGGGCGAAAGGGAGAAACGTGCCAAACCCTGACCGGGACTGCCTTCTACCTGGAAACCGATGTCCTCACTGCGGAAGAACATGCGGGTCAAGAATAGGGCTCCACAGCCACCTATGGACCCACCACGAGGGATCGCCTAAAAAACCTAAAATCCACGGACGATCGTATCCCATTGTATACAATAGTGTTGTTAAATGGTGTCCCTTATACAAGGTTTTGGATTTCAGGGGAGAGGTGGGGAGATGTTTTGAATCTCTGGGTGCGGAATCCGCCATCCACGGATATGGAGGGCCAACTCACTCACTTTCTCTTGCCTAAGACATATTATGGATCGGGCATGGGCAAACTTTCCCTTATTTTTAGTTACATCAAGTTGCCCTTGGCTTTGTGAAGGAACTCTCTTGTGTTGCTATGAGTTTTCCGGACTGGATGGCCATGTTCCGGAAAGAAGCATTCTCTCCTGACGTTTTGCCCACATCTATGGCAGGCATCCTCAGAGGTTGTGAGGTCTGTTGGAAACTAGGCAAGTGGGGTTTATATACCAAAGTGGGAGAAAGGACTCTTGCCCGCTGAATATTGCGATTAGCATTGAATTTATTTATTTATTATTTGGATTTATATACCGCCTCTCCCCAAAGGCCTTGCAGCTTCAAAGCCTGGCTGCTTCCTGCCTGGGGGAGTCTAGGGTGGGAGAAAGAACTCTTGTCTGCTTGAGGCAACTGTGAATGTTGCCATTGGCCGCCTTGATTAGCATTGAATAGCCTTGCAGCTTCAAAGCCTGGCTGCTTCCTGCCTGGGGGAGTCTAGGATGGGAGAAAGAACTCTTGTCTGCTTGAGGCAACTGTGAATGTTGCCATTGGCCGCCTTGATTAGCATTGAATAGCCTTGCAGCTTCAAAGCCTGGCTGCTTCCTGCCTGGGGGAGTTTAGGGTGGGAGGAAGAACTCTTGTCTGCTTGAGGCAACTGTGAATGTTACCACTGGCCGCCTTGATTAGCATTGAATAGCCTTGCAGCTTCAAAGCCTGGCTGCTTCCTGCCTGGGGGAGTTTAGGGTGGGAGGAAGAACTCTTGTCTGCTTGAGGCAACTGTGAAATGTTGCCACTGGCCGCCTTGATTAGCATTGAATAGCCTTGCAGCTTCAAAGCCTGGCTGCTTCCTGCCTGGGGGCGTTTAGGGTGGGAGAAAGAACTCTTGTCTGCTTGAGGCAACTGTGAATGTTACCACTGGCCGCCTTGATTAGCATTGAATAGCCTTGCAGCTTCAAAGCCTGGCTGCTTCCTGCCTGGGGGAGTTTAGGGTGGGAGAAAGAACTCTTGTCTGCTTGAGGCAACTGTGAATGTTACCACTGGCCGCCTTGATTAGCATTGAATAGCCTTGCAGCTTCAAAGCCTGGCTGCTTCCTGCCTGGGGGAGTCTAGGGTGGGAGAAAGAACTCTTGTCTTCTTGAGGCAACTGTGAAGGTTGCCATTGGCCACCTTGGTTAGCACTGAATAGCCTCGCAGCTTCAAAGCCTGGCTGCTTCCTGCCTGGGGGAGTCTAGGGTGGGAGAAAGAACTCTTGTCTTCTTGAGGCAACTGTGAAGGTTGCCATTGGCCACCTTGGTTAGCACTGAATAGCCTTGCAGCTTCAAAGCCTGGCTGCTTCCCCACCTGAGGGAGTCTAGGGTGGGAGGAAGAACTCTTGTCTGCTTGAGGCAACTGTGAATGTTACCACTGGCCGCCTTGATTAGCATTGAATAGCCTTGCAGCTTCAAAGCCTGGCTGCTTCCTGCCTGGGGGAGTCTAGACTAGGTGGGAGGAAGAACTCTTGTCTGCTTGAGGCAACTGTGAATGTTACCACTGGCCGCCTTGATTAGCATTGAATAGCCTTGCAGCTTCAAAGCCTGGCTGCTTCCTGCCTGGGGAATCCTTTGTTGGGAGGTGTTAGCTGGCCCTGATGGTTTCCTGTCTGGAATTCCCCTCAGAGGTGGTGAGGTCTGTTGGAAACTAGGAAAATTGGGTTTATAGTCTGTTGGAGGCAAGTGTGAATGTTGCCATTGGCCACCTTGATCAGCACTGAATGGGCTTGCAGCTTCAAAGCCTGGCTGCCTCCTGGACAGTAAATAAAGAGCAACACTCAAAAAACAAGGGAATTCCAGACAGGAAACCAAAAATCCTTGGACGATTGTATCCCATTATATACAACAGTGTTGTTAAATGGTGTCCCTTATACAAGGTTTTGGATTTCAGGGGGGAGGTGGGGAGATGTTTTGAATCTCTGGGTGCTGAATCCGCCATCCACGGATACGGAGGGCCATATCCCCTCAACCTCAGAGGATGGATGCCATTAGACGTGGGCGAAACGTCAGGAAAGAATGCTTCTGGAAGATTTAAAAAGTTTAAAAAGTATAGCCCTACTCCCCCATTGAATGTGACTATATGAAAAATATGCTCCAAAGGTAACGCTATGCTGCAAATAAGAGGTGGCAAACATTGTTAAGTCACGGTCTTAACGCAATGTCAGTACAATTCCCGTATCCGTAGGACCAATATAACATGGCTTGACTCCTCCACAGCTTCGCTGATTCAATTCTCCATGGACAGGCTTTGCTCTCGTCTGTGTATCTTCAGAGTTCGTCCCACTGAAAATACAGTAGAGGTGGGTTGTGGTAGGTTTTTCGGGCTATATGGCCATGTTGTAGAAGCATTCTTTCCTGACATTTCGCCTACATCTATGGCAGGCATCCTCCGAGGTTGGGAGGTCTGTTAGAAGTGAAGCAAGTTATATATCTGTGCGATAATGTCCAGGGTGGGAGAAAGAACTCTTGTCTGCTTGCAGCCAGGCTTTGAAGCTGCAAGTCCATTCAATGCTAATCAAGGTGGCCAACTGCCAACTACAGCAACACTGTAGAAGCAAAGCACCAGCGCCACCTAGTGTCCACCACCAGAACTTTAGCTACACTGTAGAAGCAAAGCACCAGCGCCACCTAGTGTTCACCCCCAGAACTTTAGCTACACTGTAGAAGCAAAGCACCAGCGCCACCTAGTGTTCACCCCCAGAACTTTAGCTACACTCTAGAAGCAAAGCACCAGCGCCACCTAGTGTCCACCACCAGAACTTTAGCTACACTGTAGAAGCAAAGCACCAGCGCCACCTAGTGTTCACCCCCAGAACTTTAGCTACACTGTAGAAGCAAAGCACCAGCGCCACCTAGTGTTCACCACCAGAACTTTAGCTACACTCTAGAAGCAAAGCACCAGCGCCACCTAGTGTTCACCCCCAGAACTTTAGCTACACTGTAGAAGCAAAGCACCAGCGCCACCTAGTGTTCACCCCCAGAACATTAGCTACACTCTAGAAGCAAAGCACCAGCGCCACCTAGTGTTCACCCCCAGAACTTTAGCAACACTCGAGAAGCAAAGCACCAGCGCCACCGAGTGTTCAGCCCCAGAACTTTAGCTACACTCTAGAAGCAAAGCACCAGCGCCACCTAGTGTTCACCCCCAGAACTTTAGCTACACTCTAGAAGCAAAGCACCAGCGCCACCTAGTGTTCACCCCCAGAACTTTAGCTACACTCTAGAAGCAAAGCACCAGCGCCACCTAGTGTTCGCCACCAGAACTTTAGCAACACTGTAGAAGCAAAGCACCAGCGCCACCTAGTGTTCGCCACCAGAACTTTAGCAACACTGTAGAAGCAAAGCCCCAGCGCCACCTAGTGTTCACCACCAGAACTTTAGCAACACTGTAGAAGCAAAGCCCCAGCGCCACCTAGTGTTCGCCACCAGAACTTTAGCAACACTGTAGAAGCAAAGCCCCAGCGCCACCTAGTGTTCACCACCAGAACATTAGCAACACTGTAGAAGCAAAGCCCCAGCGCCACCTAGTGTTCACCACCAGAACTTTAGCAACACTGTAGAAGGAAAGCCCCAGCGCCACCTAGTGTTCACCACCAGAACATTAGCAACACTGTAGAAGGAAAGCCCCAGCGCCACCTAGTGTTCACCACCAGAACTTTAGCAACACTGTAGAAGCAAAGCCCCAGCGCCACCTAGTGTTCGCCACCAGAACATTAGCAACACTGTAGAAGCAAAGCCCCAGCGCCACCTAGTGTTCGCCACCAGAACTTTAGCAACACTGTAGAAGCAAAGCACCAGCGCCACCTAGTGTTCGCCACCAGAACTTTAGCAACACTGTAGAAGCAAAGCCCCAGCGCCACCTAGTGTACACCACCAGAACTTTAGCAACACTGTAGAAGCAAAGCACCAGCGCCTCCTAGTGTTCACCACCAGAACTTTAGCAACACTGTAGAAGCAAAGCACCAGCGCCACCTAGTGTTCACCACCAGAACATTAGCAACACTGTAGAAGCAAAGCCCCAGCGCCACCTAGTGTTCACCACCAGAAAATTAGCAACACTGTAGAAGCAAAGCCCCAGCGCCACCTAGTGTTCACCACCAGAACTTTAGCAACACTGTAGAAGGAAAGCCCCAGCGCCACCTAGTGTTCACCACCAGAACTTTAGCAACACTGTAGAAGGAAAGCCCCAGCGCCACCTAGTGTTCACCACCAGAACATTAGCAACACTGTAGAAGGAAAGCCCCAGCGCCACCTAGTGTTCACCACCAGAACTTTAGCAACACTGTAGAAGCAAAGCGCCAGTGCCACCTAGTGTTCGCCACCAGAACATTAGCAACACTGTAGAAGCAAAGCCCCAGCGCCACCTAGTGTTCGCCACCAGAACTTTAGCAACACTGTAGAAGCAAAGTGCCAGTGCCACCTAGTGTTCGCCACCAGAACATTAGCAACAGTTTGTAAGAACTTTAGCAACACTGTAGAAGCAAAGCACCAGCGCCACCTAGTGTTCACCACAGAACATTTTAGAAGCAAAGCCCCAGCGCCACCAGTGGAATTAGCAACACAGGCCAGCGCCACCTCCCCACCAGAACATTAGCAACACTGTCAAAAGCGCCACCTAGTGTTCTTTCTAGAAGCAAAGCCCCAGCGCCACCTAGTGTTCACCACCAGAACTTTATTATTCCATTTAAAACCATGGATTGCCCAGGCCATCCTCAAGCAGTCAAGGGTTCTTTCTCCCACCCTGGATATTATTCCATTAAACCCCATTTTCCTACTTTTCAACCGACCTCACAACCTCTGAGGATGCCTGCCATAGATGTGGGCAAAACATCAGGAGAGAATGCTTCTGGAATTATACAGCTGTGACTGTGGTTAGTTTAGCAAACTGACTGTGTTGTATGTTTAAAGAATGATCTTAACCATGAATGCAACATCTTGGGGTCTTTTTGCCCAGAATGCTTCTAGAACATGGCCATATAGCCCGAAAAACCTACTACCCAGCGATTCCAGCCATGGAAGCCTTCGACAATACAGTAGAGTCTCGCTTATCCGACCTTCGTTTTTTCGACCTTCTGTCTTATCCGACGCCCCTTATTTGTGTGTTATTGTTTATATTTGAGTTATATTAATTGCACTGTTTTTATTTGCTATATTGCTTTGTTGTATACTGATGTGTTGTTGGGTGTGGCCTCATGTAAGCTGCCCCGAGTCCCCTTGGGAAGATAGTGGTGGGGTACAAATAAAGTTGTTGTTGTTGTTATTGTTCTGTTGGTCCGTTTGTGTCTGATAAGCGAGACTCTACTGTAACAGGATTGGCTCTTTTCCACGGCTTGCCATGTCAACACAAAGTGCAGAAGTATATCTCCCACAGATACGGGGGTTGTGCTGTGATATACAGGCCCGGATCATGGCCTTTTGGCGCCCTAGGCCAAAGGCTCTGCCCCCGCCCCGGTTCCGCCCCCGCCTCCTCACCGGCGCGCGGAGGAGGAAAGAAAGGGCGGGGCCTCCCCACGGCTCCTCCCTCCGTCCGAAAGCCATCATGCCGGCCTCAGAAACGGCCAAAATCGCCCTTTTCAGGCCGGCATGACGGCTTTCGGAGGGAGGGAGGGAGGAGCCGTGGGGGAGCCTCCCCGCAGCTTTTCCCTCCCTCCTAAAGCCACCATGCCGGCCTGAAAAGGGCGATTTCGGCCGCTTCTGAGGCCAGCATGAGGGGTCCCCGCAGGATCGGCTCCGGGGGTGGGGCTTTCCTTCCTCCTCCTTGCGCCGGCGAGGAGGCGGGGGCGGAGCCGGGGGCGAGGAGGAGCCCGGGGGCAGAGCCTTTTAGCTGAGGAGAGCAAGGGGGGCGGGGGGGGGGCGGCCGTGGATGGCGCTTCCGCCGCCGCCTGCATGCACACTTTTTTTGGAATTTTTTTTGAATTAAAAAAAACTTTTTTGGGTGGGTCCGGATCTGCTGCCCCCCCCCCCCCATGGCTGCCGCCCTAGGCCATGGCCAATGGGGGCCTTATGGGTAATCCGGGCCTGGTGATATTCAGTGCTACTAAGTCAGGGAGAGGGGGTTAGCAAAATGCAAACACAATAGGAGACAATAGGAATGGCAGTATCAAAAGTTCATATTATTTCAAGTATATGTATACACATTTAGACAATACGTGGTAACAACAGTATACAATGAATTATTAGCCCGGGTAAGGGCTCCTACCCTCAAGACGGGTTATCCCTTTCGGGTTATCCCGGGAATAAGATCCAAACGCCCAACGATCAGAAACAAAGCGGAGTTAAGGTGCTGCTGCGGTTTCAGAGACAAGCGATAGCGGAGATGTTGGAAAATCTGAATTAACTGAAAACCGATCAGATTCAGAAGGCCTTCTGAATCTGATCGGTTTTCAGTTAATTCGGATTTTCCAACATCTGGCCTTCTGAATCTGATCGGTTTTCAGTTAATTCGGATTTTCCAACATCTGGCCTTCTGAATCTGATCGGTTTTCAGTTAATTCGGATTTTCCAACATCTGGCCTTCTGAATCTGATCGGTTTTCAGTTAATTCGGATTTTCCAACATCTGGCCTTCTGAATCTGATCGGTTTTCAGTTAATTCGGATTTTCCAACATCTGGCCTTCTGAATCTGATCGGTTTTCAGTTAATTCAGATTTTCCAACATCTGGCCTTCTGAATCTGATCGGTTTTCAGTTAATTCGGATTTTCCAACATCTGGCCTTCTGAATCTGATCGGTTATCAGTTAATTCGGATTTTCCAACATCTGGCCTTCTGAATCTGATCGGTTTTCAGTTAATTCGGATTTTCCAACATCTGGCCTTCTGAATCTGATCGGTTTTCAGTTAATTCGGATTTTCCAACATCTCCGCTATCGCTTGTCTCTGAAACTGCAGCAGCACCTTAACTCCGCTTTGTTTCTATCTACTGACCGTAGGGCGTTTGGATCTTATTCCCGGGACTTCCACCCTTGACCTTATTGTGTTGACCATGTTCTATGAACCTACTTACCTTGTGTTGAACTAACCCGAAAGGGATAACCCGTCTTGAGGGTAGGAGCCCTTACCCGGGCTAATAATTCATTGTATACTGTTGTTACCACGTATTGTCTAAACGTGTATACATATACTTGAAATAATATGAGCTTTTGATATTCAGTGCTCCCTCACTTATTGCTGGGGTTAGGTTCCAGGACCTCCCCCGATAAGTGAAAAACCGCGATGTAGGGATAATAATTTAGTAGCTACACACTATATTAAGTCTTTATAAACTTAAAATAAAGGGAAGGGAAGGAAGGAAAGGCCCTTCAAGGCTGGAGGGATGGAGGGAGGACTGAGGAGGGAAGGCGCCTCCGAGAGCGGCGGCGGCAAAACCCCGCGAAACAGAGAAAATACAACCCTAAATTAATTTGTTTTAAATCCGCGAAACAGCGAGTCCGCAATAAGCGGCTTTAGTTCTGATTAATCGGGTATTTTCGATATACGGTGTTCCCTCACTTATCGCTGGTGGTGTGTTCCAGGACCACCCGCGAAAAGTGAAAATCCGCTAAGTAGGGACGCTACATTTATGTTAATATGTATACATTATTTTAGTAGTTATACTCTATATACATTTATAAACATATTAACTATATGTATTACTGTGTTAGAGTGTCATTTTGTGTCCTTTTGGTTGGTGGTGTGCCCCAGGATTTGGTAAATGTAAAAAATGTGCCGCGGCTTCAAAAAAAGGTTGGGAAACACTGGAATCAATAAAATTACTACTACTACTAAATACTGGTAGCCATATTTTGTTCATTATCAGGTTTTCCTTCATTCTGTTGAATTTGCTTGTAAATAAAGAGAACAGTAAATCAGCACAGTAAATAAACTAACCCCCCCAAAAAACCCCAGGGAATGCCAGGGAATGCCAGATCCCAACAAAGGATTCCAACAATGAGCTTTGGGCCAAGGTGGCCAATTGCAATGTTCTTACTTGCCACAAACAGACCAGCGTTCTTTCTCCCATCACCTCCCAACAAAGGATTCCACCAGGCAGGAAGCAGCCAGCTTTGAAGCTGCAAGGCTAGTCGGTGCTAACCAAGGTGGCCAATTGCAATGTTCTTACTTGCCACAAACAGACCAGCGTTCTTTCTCCCACCCTGGACTCCCCCAGGCAGGAAGCAGCCAGGCTTTGAAGCTGCAAGGCTAGTCGGTGCTAACCAAGGTGGCCAATTGCAACATTTGCACTTGCTTCAAACAGACCAGAGTTCTTTCTCCCACCCCGGACTCCCCCAGGCAGGAAGCAGCCAGGCTTTGAAGCTGCAAGGCTATTCAGTGCTAACCAAGGTGGCCAATTGCAACATTTGCACTTGCTTCAAACAGACCAGAGTTCTTTCTCCCACCCCGGACTCCCCCAGGCAGGAAGCAGCCAGGCTTTGAAGCTGGAAGGCTATTCAGTGGTAACCAAGGTGGCCAATTGTAACATTTGCACTTGCTTCAAACAGACCAGAGTTCTTTCTCCCACCCCGGACTCCCCCAGGCAGGAAGCAGCCAGGCTTTGAAGCTGCAAGACTATTCAGTGCTAACCGAGGTGGCCAATTACAACTTTCACACTTGCCTCAAGCAGACAAGAGTTGTTTCTCCCACCCTGGACATTCCACAAATATATAAACTCAATTTTCCTAGTTTCCAACAGACCTCCGAACCTCTGAGGATGCCTGCCATATATTTGGGAGAAACGCCAGGAGAGAGTGCTTCTGGAACCAGGCCCGGATTAACCAATTTTGGCGCCCTAGGCCACACTTTAGAATTATGCCCCAAAACCAACCTCTACCACACACACACACACACCTCCTCCTCCTCGCGGCTCCGTGCGCCCTCCTTCCTTGAGTCAAGGAAGTCGGGCGCATCGCAGAGGAGGGGAAGCCCAGCCCCCGGGGGTGAGCCTTCCCTTCCTTCCTCCTCTTCGCCACGCGCCCAGCTTCCTTGAGTCAAGGAAGCCAGGCGCGTCGCGAGGAGGAAGGGAAGCCTCTTCCACCTTCCCTCCTCAAGCCACGCTGAGACTCGTCTCGTGAGGTGCACAGCGCTGCGTAGATGGGAGTCTTAGTGTGGGAGGGAGGAGCCAAGGAGGAGTGCAGCAAAGGGGGGGGGGCGTGGATGGCGCGCAGGCGCAGAAGTGTCCAAACATCGACTTTTTAAAAAAACTGGGGGGCTGGATCTGGCGCCCCTTCTCGACTGCGCCCCTAGGCCGTGGCCTAGTGTGGCCTTATGGGTGATCCGGGCCTGTCTGGAAGACGCTTCAATACACAAACAAAGCAATCACTGGTAACAACTAAAAGCTAAACCACAGGGCATAAAGGGGCAGATCTACGGGAATAAAGGTATAGACACGTGTTTGAGGTAAAAATCACAGGTATCATCATATGAACGAATTCAAGTGCTAAATAGCATAACAATCTCACAAAAAGTACAATGCAATGCAATTCATTCACAGTGTTCCAAATTCACATAATAACAATGGTAGTGCCCCTACAATGGTATAGAGCAGGGCTGTCCAACTGGCGGCCCGGGGGCCGTACACGGCCCCCCAGCCTGTTGGGCACGGCCCCCGCTATTCCCCCGGCCGCCTTTTTTTTTATAAAAAAAATGGCGGCTGAGGGGAGCGGGGCAGGGAGGAGGAAGTGAGCCAGCTCCTCCTCCCTGCGCCGCCCCCTCCGTCCATCTCTCCGCGCCGCAGATTACATCGGCGCGGTGAGAGAGGGACAAGGGTGGTACAAGGAGGAGGAAGAGGGCTAGCTCCTCCCCCCTGCACCGCCCTCTTCGGCCCGCTCTCGCCGGCGCCGATGCCTTGCAAGGGAGGGGGGGGTCCCCCGGCGGGGCCTCCGTCCCTTGCAAGGCATCCCGGCAGCAGCTGAAGCCAGCGCCGGCTTCAGCCGCTGCTGCGATCCCTTGCAAGAGAGGGGGGTCCCCCGGCGGGGCCTCCTTGCAAGGCATCCCGGCAGCGGCTGAAGCCACCGCCGGCTTCAGCCGCTGCTGCGATCCCTTACAAGAGAGGGGGTCCCCGGCGGGCCTCCGTGCCTTGCAAGGGATCACAGCAGCGGCTGAAGCCAGCGCCGGCTTCAGCCGCTGCTGCGATCCCTTGCAAGGGAGGGGGGTCCCCCGGCAGGGCCTCCGTGCCTTGCAAGGGATCCTGGCAGCAGCTGAAGCCGGCGAAACCGCCAGCTTCATCTGCGGCTAGGATGCCTTGGAGGAGGGGGGTGCCGCGTGGCTCCTCCCTCTCTCCCAAAGCTTCCCGGCAGCGGGGCCGGGGCCGGCGGCCCCCCAGGTCATCAGTGACCTGGAATCCGGCCCTTGGCCGGTTAGATGTTGGACAGCACTGGTATAGAGGTAAGCTGACGAGGCCAAGATGGCCGTTTCGCATAAACTCCACTTCCTCAGGGCGCGCGAAACTTCTGATTCCAGCCCGGGAGATGACTCACAGTATCGACATGTAGTAGAACGCGGAAACGCGAAATCTCCCGTATCGACTTTGAGTCCTTATTGTGTTACTACAACACTGGGGAGGAGCGGTCAGAAGTTTCGAGCGCCCTGAGGAAGCGGAGTTTACGCGAAACGGCCATCTTGGCGTCGTCAGCTTACCTCCAGCCATTGGCGCCTGCCCATCTAGCAGCTTGCCAGCTCTTCTACCCACCAAGGCTCCCTTTCTGACTCAGTCGCTAGCCTATGAGTTATTATACTCTTGACTATTGATAGGGGTACACAGATTCTGTTGGAATATTGTACTTGGCCCTATACCATTGTAAGGACACTATTTATTATTTATTTATTGTTTGGTCTTGTATTCCGCTCCTCCCTGCAGGCTCGGGGCGGATAACAGCATATAAAACAGGCAGCATGTACCAACCATGCGGCCATACAGTAAAAACATAAAAACACGCATCACATCCCGAGGTACAAGATAAAATACAGTAGCATTTTCTTGAACCAAAGGTATCGTTACATAAGACAATTACGCTAGGCCGGTTTGCCTAGCTGAAGGCTAGTCTAAAGAGGGCGGTCTTGCAAGCCCTTCGGAAAGGGATGAGCTCTGGGATGGCTCGGGTGTCATCTGGGAGGGAGTTCCATAACACCGGAGCCACCACAGAGAAGGCTCTCTGCCTGGTAGCGGACAGATGGCAGGGGCGGATCGATGGCACCAGAAGCAAATTCAATTCCTCTGAACGTAGTGATCTCGGGGGAATATATGGGGCAAGGCGGTCCCTCAGGTACGCAGGCCCTAGGCCGTGTAAGGCCCTAAAGGTTAAGACCAACACCTTGAAGGCAATTCGGTACTCAATAGGAAGCCAGTGCAATTGCCGAAGGATGGGCGTAATGTGCTCCCTCACTGGCGCTCCCGCCAGCAAGCGAGCAGCGGCATTTTGCACCAGCTTGAGTTTCCGGATTGTCGACAAGGGAAGGCCAAAGTAGAGGGCGTTACAGTAGTCCAGCCTCGAGATGACCGTCGCTTGGATCATCGTGGCCAGGTCGTCCCTGGACAGGTAGGGTGCCAGTCGCCTAGCCAGTCGTAGGTGAAAAACCGACGTCCTGCTGGCCATGGAGACCTGAGTCTCCATGGTCAACAGGAGGTCCAGTTGAACACCCAGGCTCTTAACAACGGGTGACGGGCTGCGTCGCTCGCCATCCAGGGTAGGCAACCGGCACTCATCCAGCCCAGGCCGACCAGGCCACAAGATCTCCGTCTTCGACGGATTCACCCTCAGCCGGCTGGCCCGCAACCAACCAGTCACGGCTTCAAGGCAGAGATGGAAACAATCGGGTACGGTGTCCGGCCTGCCGTCCATTCTCAGCAGAAGCTGGGTGTCATCAGCGTACTGATAACACTCCAGACCAAAGTCGCGGGCCAGCTGGGCCAGGGGGCGCATATAAACGTTGAATAACAAGGGGGAGAGGATGGCCCCCTGGGGGACCCCACAATTAAGTGGAAGTCTCCCGGAGACCCCCCCCCCGCCCCCCTCCACACGTTGTCCCCGGTCCTGGAGGAAGGTCCATTGTTATTATGTGAATTTGGAACACTGTGAATGAATTGCATTGCATTGAACTTTTTGTGAGATTGTTATTCTATTTAGCACTTGAATTTGTTCATATGATTATACCTGTGATTTTTACCTCAAACACGTGTGTCAGGATCATGAAATCTGAGCTGGGGTTGCTCTGATTTCCTGACCTGCCTGCATTTGTTCTGGTCTCTTGACTCTGCTCATGAGATAAGATATCTCCAGGTGTTGGCCTTGGGAGGCTTGGGCCACACCACACCAACATGAGAAGCACCGACATGAGCATTGCTGACTCAGGAAGGATATGATGAAATATCCACTGGACATTGGAACTGCTGGGTCAGAGGGGATATGATGCAACCTCTGCTGGGCATTGCATGTCAGGGGGGTTGGGCCTTTGGGATGATGGACAGGTGATGGGGGTGTGTTCTGTATATAAGCTGTGTTTGTTCCCTGTGATGCCAGTTCTGGCATCAAAGGCGTTATACCTACAATAAATCTTGTGGGATCAAGTTGCTGTTCGCGTGGTCCTTACGGAGTATTGGAGCGTTCATTGCAACGTGTCTATACCTTTATTCCCGTAGATCTGCCCCTTTATGCCCTGTGGTTTAGCTCTGTCTGGAAGACGGCCAGACAGTCCGGGAAACTCACAGCGACCCAGTGATTTCAGCCATGACGACACAGAGATGTAATTCTTGACTATGTTTCTTCTCAAAGAAAGCAATTGCCGAAGTTATTTTAGCAATTTTATGGGGAGACGCGGAAGATTTTGGAAGACTGTTTAGCAATATTTTGAAAAAAAAACTATTTAAAAAATCAATGGGAGTTTTTGAAGTCATTGATCGAGATGATAATTTTGAGCGGGTGGGGGGGGGAGCAGTCATGGGTCAGGAAAAAAGTTTTCGAGAAGTTTACCTAAATCTGCTCTGGATACTTTTGGGAGCAGAAAAGAGATGAACGGAGAACAACGAGCGGAGGTTCTTATCTCCCGTTGAGAAAGAAATCCACAGTTCAAAGGATCTCGGACGAAACCCCGGATGCCGCGCCTGTCCCTTGGCCAACAAAACCACTAATGTGCAAACAGGGTTGAATATTCACAATTTTAAAAATAGATACAAAACAAGCTATTAAAACAAAAGAGCAGCACGCTCAAAAGAAAATGCGACAACCCATGGCCAAGGTGTCCGAAAAAGTGTCTGCGGGAGGCGATTTCCGCCGCCAGGACACCGTCACTGTCGTCGTTGGCGACTCCCCACTTCTGTTCATTGGTGGCTTTTTATTTTCGTGCCAGGAGCGCCTTAAAAGAGAAAAGTCAAGAGGGATGGTCTGTCTGTTTAAGAATAACACAAAACCAAAAAGAAGGCAGCTGCATTAAAACAAAAACAAAGTCCCCAAAGTAAAAAAAAAAATCACACAAAATGTTTCAAGAGTTGATCGTCCGGCACCGCGGCGGATGGGAGGAGTTCGAAGATTTTAAGTGCGGCAGGACCACGTGGCGTGGTTAAGGGGCGGGGGCAAGAGTGCACGTGTCAGTCTTGATAAAATAAAATAACACGGAAAAGGGGCGGAAAGAGCTTCACACAATCTTTTTGATGCTGTGGCGCTTGAAGCTGCCGGTGCTGCGCTGCTTTTGGACTTGGCTGGCGGAGCCGTGGCGCGTCCTCCCGCTGTTGGAGTGCGTCGTGGTGGGAGAGAGCTCCACGTTCTCCTTATCGATCCCTTGAACAGAAGGCAAGAGAAGGGCGGTGAGAAGGCAAACGCTGCCTGCAAGGACTGGCTTTTCTTCTCACGTTTCAGAAGGGCGCAGGCATGGGCAAACTTTGGCCCTCCGGGTGTTTTGGACTTCAACTCCCACAACTCCTAACACCCGGCAGGCACCTTGTCGCCGCCTGGGCCTCTTGCTACTGCCTGGGTCCTGCGATGCCTCTGCCGCCTCTGGAGCGATTGAAGAGGTGGCGGAGGCAGCAGTGCGGGGCCCAAGTGGCCGCAAGAGGCCCAGGTGGTGACAAGGTGACTCCTCCACGCTTTTGGAACACCAGCAGCCGCGGCGCCTGGAGGAGGAAGGCAAAGAGGGTGAGGAAGGAAGAAGAGCAGATTGGGTGAGTGAGAGTGAGAGAAGGGCACCTCGTCGCCGCCTGGGCCTCTTGCCGCCAGCGTTACGGGGCCCAAGTGGCAGCAAGAGGCCCAAGCAGTGATGAGGTGCCACTCTCTCTCTCACGCTCACTCACTCAATCGGCGGGAAGGGAAGCGCTGAGGAGGAGGAGGAAGGCAAAGAGGGTGAGGAAGGAAGAAGAGCAGATTGGGTGAGTGAGAGTGAGAGAAGGGCACCTCGTCGCCGCCTGGGCCTCTTGCCGCCGGCATCACAGGGCCCAGCAAGAGGCCCAAGCAGTGATGAGGTGCCTCTCTCTCTCTCACGCTCACTCACTCAATCGGCGGGAAGGGAAGCGCTGAGGAGGAGGAGGAAGGCAAAGAGGGTGAGGAAGGAAGAAGAGCCGATTGGGTGAGTGAGAGTGAGTGAGAGAGGGGCACCTCGTCGCCGCCTGGGCCTCTTGCCGCCGGCATCACAGGGCCCAGCAAGAGGCCCAAGCAGTGATGAGGTGCCTCTCTCTCTCTCACGCTCACTCACCCAATCGGCGGGAAGGGAAGCGCTGAGGAGGAGGAGGAAGGCAAAGAGGGTGAGGAAGGAAGAAGAGCAGATTGGTTGAGTGAGAGTGAGTGAGAGAGGGGCACCTCGCTGCTGCCTGGGCCTCTTGCCGCCGGCATCCCAGGGCCCAGCAAGAGGCCCAAGCACTGATGAGGTGCCTCTCTCTCTCACGCTCACTCACCCAATGAGGAAGGAAGAAGGCGGGAAGGGCCTGGGCCGCTGAGGAGGAGGAGGAAGGCAAAGAGGGTGAGGGGGGAAGAAGCAAAGCCGATTGGGTGAGTGATTGGTTGAGTGAGTGAGAGAGGGGCACCTCGTCGCCGCCTGGGCCTCTTGCCGCCGGCATCACAGGGCCCAGCAAGAGGCCCAAGCAGTGATGAGGTGCCTCTCTCTCTCTCTCACGCTCACTCACCCAATCGGCGGGACGGGACGCGCTGAGGAGGAGGAGGAGGAAGGCAAAGAGGGTGAGGGAGGAAGAGGAGCAGATTGGGTGAGTGAGAGTGAGTGAGAGAGGGGCACCTCGCTGCCGCCTGGGCCTCTTGCCGCCGGCATCACAGGGCCCAGCAAGAGGCCCAAGCTGTGATGAGGCGCCTCTCTCTCTCACGCTCACTCACCCAATCGGCGGGAAGGGAAGCGCTGAGGAGGAGGAGGAAGGCAAAGAGGGTGAGGAAGGAAGAAGAGCAGATTGGGTGAGTGAGAGTGAGTGAGAGAGGGGCACCTCGCTGCCGCCTGGGCCTCTTGCCGCCGGCATCACAGGGCCCAGCAAGAGCCCCAAGCAGTGATAAGGTGCCTCTCTCTCTCTCACGCTCACTCACCCAATCGGCGGGAAGGGAATCGCTGAGGAGGAAAGTAAAAAAAAATTATACGAGGAAGATATCTATCAAACCAAGAGTCCAATGTCCGAAAAGAAAAAGAGAGGAAGGCAAACAAGCGCGACAAACCGACCTGGGGAATGCTGGGAAGTTGCAAGTGAGGTCATGGAATTAGAGAGGTTCAGGTTTGCTGTAATACTGAGCTGACTCTGCACCGCGGGCGGGTAGGGAGACGTCGGGGTCAGCAGGGATTCCTCGCTGGTTTCCTCATCGATGCCCGGCAAATAGGTATCGATCAAGGCATCCAGGAATTTCACGATGAGTTCGGCGTAGTCCGGGATTTGTGTTTGCTGGGGAAAACAAAGAGATCAGCTCCCGTGGCTGTAGCGCGCCTCTTTTCCATAATAAGATTGACTCTCTCACTTTGTTCAGGCGTTATTGGTTATTGATTGATTTGGTTATTGCGTAATTGTTTTTAATTGCATTTTGTATTTTTGGGCATTGATTGCGATGTGTCAACTGCCTCGAGTCGCCTTCGGGCTGAGAGGGGCAGTATAGAAATATAGTAAATCTATAGATATAATAAAAGTCAGTGTTTGCGGAGGAATATGTGCCAGCGTTTCGATTGGCTCCCAATGCAGGATCATTTGCATAACGGTCTGATTGGCCAGCCACCCAACATTCCGAAACTCAAAACTGCCGGGGGTCTCCCAGCCTCTACATTCTAACAACATGATTGGTTGCCACTGAGGGACATTGCCACTGACAATTTGCATAAATGACTGTGATAGGCCAGCAAAACAGAATGCAACTGAATGCTTGCAAGCAGTGCATATAGCCACTGATTGGCGACAGTTGACAGTTTTTTTCCATTGACAGTTGACAGTTTTTTTCAGTTGGCAATGGAATGTTCATTTTCTGAGAGGATTTCACTAGAGGCACTACTAGCATTACAAGCTAGGCCCAAAAATAGACATACATCCTTCCAGCCAAAGGTGAAAACACCACTTTTCCCAACACACCTCAGCCTGAATTGACAGTAAGGCTTCCTAGGCCTCAGCCTGCATTGATAGTACGGCTTCCTAGGGCTCAGCCTGCATTGACAGTAAGGTTTCCTAGGCCTCAGCCTCAATTGACAGTACGACTTCCTAGGCCTCAGCCTGAATTGACAGTAAGGCTTCCTAGGCCTCCGCCTGCATTGACAGTAAGGCTTCCTAGGCCTCAGCCTAAACTGACATTAAGGCTCCCTAGGCCTCAGCCTGCATTGACATTAAAGCTTCCTAGGCCTCAGCCTGAATTGACAGTAAGGCTTCCTAGACCTCAGCCTGAATTGACAGTAAGGCTTCCTATGCCTCAGCCTCGACTGACAGTAAGGCTTCCTATGCCTCAGCCTCAACTGGCAGTAAGGCTTCCTAGGCCTCCGCCTGCATTGACAGTAAGGCTTCCTAGGCCTCAGCCTAAACTGACATTAAGGCTCCCTAGGCCTCAGCCTGCATTGACATTGCTTCCTAGGCCTCAACCTGCATTGACAGTAAGGCTTCCTAGGCCTCAGCCTGCATTGACAGTAAGGCTTCCTATGCCTCAGCCTCAACTGACAGTAAGGCTTCCTAGGCCTCAGCCTGCATTGACAGTAAGGCTTCCTATGCCTCAGCCTCAACTGACAGTAAGGCTTCCTAGGCCTCAGCCTGCATTGACAGTAAGGCTTCCTATGCCTCAGCCTGCATTGACAGTAAGGCTTCCTAGGCCTCAGCCTGAATTGACAGTAAGGCTTCCTATGCCTCAGCCTCAACTGACAGTAAGGCTTCCTAGGCCTCAGCCTGAATTGACAGTAAGGCTTCCTATGCCTCAGCCTCAACTGACAGTAAGGCTTCCTATGCCTCAGCCTGAATTGACAGTAAGGCTTCCTATGCCTCAGCCTCAACTGACAGTAAGGCTTCCTAGGCCTCAGCCTGAATTGACAGTAAGGCTTCCTATGCCTCAGCCTCAACTGACAGTAAGGCTTCCTAGGCCTCAGCCTGAATGGACAGTAAGGGTTCCTAGGCCTCAGCCTGAATTGACAGTAAGGCTTTATGCCTCAGCCTCAACTGACAGTAAGGCTTCAGGCCTCAGAATGGACAGTAAGGTTCCTAGGCCTCAGCCTCAGCCCAGGCCTCAGCCTGAATTGACAAGGCTTCCTAGGCCTCAGCCTCAACTGACAGGCTTCCTAGGCCTCAGCCTGAATGGACAGTAAGGGCACCTCAGCCCGGTCCCAAAGCTAGTAAATAAATAATTGGAAGACAGAAAGTCCAACCCAAAACCCAAACCCCTCACCTTAGAAAATGGTCCCGCAAACCTCCATAAACCGTTGAATCCGAAACCTGCAGGCAAGAAAACACCAAGAACAAGAAGAAATCAAGGTTATTAATTATTGTAAAGTTTCCCATGAAATCCTGGGGGGTTGAGTGTTAAAGGCTATTTAAAGTGTATTTATTGTATTTTACTCTGTTTTTATCACACTATACACTTTTGTATTGCACTTTTCAAACCTGATTAAGTGTGCAGCCTTGAGAGATGCGGGGTATGAATAAAGATAATACTAATACTAATAATAATATAGGCCCTGCATTTAGAGAACAAGGAGCAGAAATGTTTGAAGCTGCCAATGTGACATAGACCAGGGCTGTCCAACTGGCGGCCCTGGGGCCAGATCCGGCCCCCCAGCCTGTTGGGCACGGCCCCAGCTATGCCCCCAGCCGCCATTTTTAATTTTTAAAAAAATTCTAAAAATTTTTTAAAAAATGGCGGCGGGGGGGAGGGAGGCGGGGCAGGGAGGATGAAGAGAGCTAGCTCCTCCTCCTGCACCGCCCCTCCGTCCTCTCTCTCCGCGCGAAAAAGGGCAGAAGGCGGCGCCAAGGGCAGCGCGTCACAGGCCTGGCGTGACGCTGCCCTTGGCGCCGCTACTCCTCCTTTCGCGCGCGGAGAGAGGGACGGAGGGGCGGTGCAGGAGGAAGAGCTAGCTCTCCTAGGAAGGGCGGGGCGCGAAAAGGAGGAGTAGGCGGCGCCAAGGGCAGCGCATCACGCCAGGCCTGTGACGCACTGCCCTTGGCGCCGCCTTCTGCCCTTTTTCGGCGGCTCCTCCGCCCTCGGAAGGGCAGGGGCGCCGAAAGGAGGAGTAGGCGGCGCCAAGGGCAGCGCGTCACGCCAGGCCTGTGACGCGCTGCCCTTGGCGCCACCTTCTGCTCTCCCTTCTCCTCCTCTTTCCGGGCGCCGTGCCTTTCCCTGGCGCCGTAGCGCTCGGGATAGCCATGGTGCCCGGGAAAGAGTAGCAGGAGGAGGAGGGAGAATGACCGGTTAGGAGGGGGCTGGGGCCTGGGCTGGGGGCGGGGCCTGGGGGGCCGGGGCCTGGGGGGCGGGGCCTGGGGCGGGGCCGAGCGGCCCCCGAGGTCATCAGTGACCTCTATT